>CAODLS010329133.1:0-13930 GCA_948243855.1 Flueggea neowawraea
AAAAGTTCAAATGCACTTGGTATAAAAGTGAATGATTTGAGCAAAGAGAAAATGGTCTTGAAAGAAGAAAATTTTCTTTTAAAGAAAGAAGTTGAAAAGTTTTCAAGTATTGCCTATAAGCTTACAAATGGAAAAGAAAATATTGAGAAACTTTTAGGTTCTCAAAGACAATCTTTATCCAAGCATAGTTTAGGTTGCACACTTTTCACCTCTAGAAAATCTTAAAAAACAGTCTTTGTGAAAGAAGGTTTTATGATTAATGATGCATGTTCATATTGTAGTATTCATGGACACTTCTCTTATTCTTGCAAATTAAGACACCCTAGGTATGTTGGGATAAAAAAAATTTGGGTTCCAAAAGGAACAATCTTGCCCAATTCAGTAAAAACTAACCGAAAAGGATCCAAAAAGATTTGGGTACCAATTTCAAAAGCTTGACGTATCTTTGTAGATATGTATGAGAGCAAGGATCAAGAAAAATATGTGGTATCTTGATAGTGGATGCTCTCACCACATGGCAAGAGATCAAGCAATGTTCACTGAAATCTCTTCAAAAAATAGTGGATATGTGACATTCGGTGACAATTTTAAAGGTAAAATCATTGGTGAAGGTAAGGTTGGTAAGCCTCCTAACCCAACCATTGATAATGTATTGCTTGTTGATGGTTTGAAACACAATTTACTTAGTATCAGTCAATTTTGTGACAAGGACTGCAAGATTGTGTTTGAACCCAGTAAATGTAGTGTGTTTGATTCAAATGGCGATATTTTGTTTACTGGGTTTAGACAAAACAATATATATGTTGTTGACTTGTTGGATTCTAATGTCTTTCATGAAAAATGTCTTGTTGCTATGAACAATAAAACTTGGCTTTGGCATAGGAGGTCAGAACATGCAAGTATGCATACACTTTCAAAGTTAAGCAAAAATGAATTGATAAAAGGTTTTCCAAAACTGAGATTTGAAAAAGATTCATTATGTGATGCATGTGTTAAAAGCAAGCATGTAAAATCATCCTTTCAAAGCAAAAACATGATTTCAACTACTAGACCTTTAGAGCTTTTACATTTAGATTTATGTAACATTCCGTCCATTCTGGTTAGGATTCCTGTAGATTTTCGACCAAGTCCGATTGATCTTGAAGATAATCGGACGTATTTCATCACGGATTAGGTGTTATCGAACCTCGAGGAAAATTCGATGCACGTGTGGAAGCGTAAAATGTCGAGTATGTGATGGGAGAGTGAACAACATACGCAGTATGTTGAGGAAGATGTACATTATCTGAAAAAGCAGCTTGACGTACGTTGTATAGGTATGAAGTACGTTATCTGGGACGAGGATGATCAACGTATGTTGTCTAGGAATGACGTACGTGGAGCTGTGTTTTCCTCGAAACCGTGGCTACTGCATGCATCACAACATGTGTTGTGAGGCACAATGTATGTTGTGCACCACCACATACGTTGCCACTGAATATGACGTACGTTGCCTTTGAAAATGTTGAAACGATGCGTTTTGATCTGCAGCTCTTAAAACGGCTCAACCTGACGTTTTTCTGTCATTTTCACACAAATCACTCTCAAACTCATCTAAAATCCTCTGCATTGCTCCCCCAACGTTCCTAATCCATTTCTGAGATAAGATTAACATCCTTTCTTGGTTTTAAACATGTTTTCATGCATTGAATCACAACATTCATTTTTGGTCGAATTTTTCTGAAATTAGGATTTTTTGATGTTTCTAAATTAATGAGTGTTAAAGGATGTTAAAATAGGTTAGAGAGGACTTGTAAGAACATGATTCAAGCTTTGAATCAATTGATTTGATGATGATTTGAAAGAGTTAGGTGTAGGTATGAGTTTTGTTAATTTTAGGAAGATCCAGTGTTTGTTTGTGAATTTTGAGGTTAGATTCGTGTTCAGGGGATGAAATTGAGTCAGAATGTATGTCTGGTTTTATCGAGAATCGAGCGGAGCGTAATTTTGGCATTTTTGCAAATATTTTTTGTCGCGACAGAACTGGGGTGTTTTCGGAAATACTTTCTGCCGCAGATAGATTTGTAAATTTTAGAGAGTTAAGGGATAGATTGTGATTATTGGAATTATAGGGGCTAACTTGTAATTTTATGAGTCAAAGTTTAATTCGCGATTTCTGATAGTTCGGGATAAAATTTGGAGATTCTGACTTATGAATTGCGAGTTGGTAATCCCAAAGGTACCTTGAAAATGATTTCATAAATTATTGAGTCTCAACATAATTTTACATTGATCGGAGACCAAACTGTAATTTTACGTAAATTTTGAATTTTGGGTCGAAAGTGACGGATTCACTTTCGGATTATATTTTGGGCAACTTCGAAGGTCTACACTTGTATTTGCACATCATGCATTTGATATTGTCATAATACCACATATTGATAATTGATTGATTATGTTTGTACAACTCCTTGTGGTTACCAGTGTGAACAACTGCCCACTAGTGAAGATTGACTGGTGACATTTTCTTGGACTCTCAAGTGAGAGAATAACAGTTTCAGACACATAGGTTATGTCTTTTGAAAATTATTATGTTTTTTATGTGTTTTGCTTACATATGAAACCTGACTTAATAATGATTTGGTTATTTAATAATCTTACTTATGTGATTATTAATATTTGAATTTTGTATATATATGTGTGTGTGTGTGTGTGTGTACACACCCTTTGTATACAATTTTTGCTTTGTATGTTGTCTACTAGATATATATATTTTGGATTAGGGGCACCTAACTATGAGATAACGTAGCCTTTGGTATATCAATGTCCAGTGAAGGCCCGGTTACCAGGGTAATATGGTAGTCGTGCGTCCGGACAGACCACGTGCTCTATTTGATATGATGGATGGCTCTATCCCCCTTCTGTTATCTATCTGTTCTGGTCTCTATCCACCTCTGTTATATACTCTGTATACGTATATTTTGTATTCTGTCTGTTGCATGCTATTTGCTCTGTTTGCGAAGGATTTCAAAAAATTGTTTTTAGAGAATATTATACGTAGAGTGTATACGTATAGAAATATATTGCATGTGGTATTTTCGAATGATTTCAAACCAGACTATGTGATGCACGTATGAGGCAATTCAAAGTATTATTCCTCACTGAGTTTTACTCAACCTCTAACCTTTTCAGGTTGATTTGGAGTCGGCATTCGTTCAGCGTTTGCATCTCAGTGAGGCATCTGTATATTTTGGCGAGTGGCGCCCTTTTGGCTGGACTCTCCTCCTTTATTTAGAGCTCCACACTGATACACTGTTGGGTTATCGGGATTCCACGTTTTGTATTTTAAGATAATTATTTATCTACCTTTACCTAATATGTTTTTACGGACTTATGTAATATTTTATTTTATTAATTTATATATGAGATATATTTCTTATATAATTGGTTTTATATTGTTTTAATAAAATTGGTTAATAAAAAATAAATGGGTAGTTATCTGTATCTCTGAGGCTTGTGCGAGATGGGTCAAACTTCCACAGACGATCCATCCCGTACGCCGGTCATGGCCCGATTTTGGGTCATGACATATTTGGTGCTACTAGCACTCAAAGTCTAGGAGGAAAATCATATTGTTTTGTAATTGTTGATGATTTTTCTAGGTTTACATGGGTTTTCTTCTTAGCATATAAAAATGAAGCTTTCAATGCATTTTCATCATATAAAAAACATGTTCAAAATGAAAAAGGCTACATTATTACTTCTATTAGAAGTCATAGAGGTGGAGAGTTTTCATGTGAGCCATTTGAGCTGTTTTGTGAGGAGCACGGAATTGAGCACAACTTTTTTTCTCCAAGGACACCTTAACAAAATGGTGATATTGAGACGAAAAACAGAACTCTTCAAGAAATGGCTAGGATAATATTAAATGAAAACCATTTGCCTAAGTATTTTTGGGCAGAGGCTGTCAACATAGCATGCTATATTATTAACACGGTTTATGTGTGATCCATACTCAAGAAAATACCATATGAGTTGTGGAAAGGAAAGAAACCTAACATCTCTTACTTCCATATTTTTGGATGCAAGTGCTTTGTTGATAACAATGGAAAGAATACTCTATAAAAATTTGATACTAAATCAAATGAGAGTATCTTTCTCGGATATTCATCCATTTCCAAAGCATATAAAGTGTATAATAAAAGACTTGAAAAAGTTCAAGATTCTATACATGTTATTTTTTATGAAACTAACAACTCTATGCAAAGAAGTGTGGATGATAATGATTGTAGTCTAGAGATTGAAGACAAGATAACTGATATGAAGCTAGAAGATGAAGCTAATGACTCTACACAGCCAAGCAATGATGAGTTAAAAGATGAGAAAACCAGAGAATTGCCTAAGGAATGGAGATACACCAAGTCATACTCAAAGGATCTTATCATTGGAGATGCATCTAAAGGAGTCACGACCAGATCAGCTATACAAGAAGCTGCAAACTTCACATTCATCTCTCAGGTTGTGCCAAAGAAAATTGATGAAGCTCTAAATGACGAATACTGGATTTTATCTATGCAGACTGAGCTGAATCAGTTTGAAAGAAATAAGGTGTGGGAGTTGGTACCACGACCAGATGAAGCCATGACAATTGGAACTTAATGGGTATTCAGAAATAAGGAAAATGAAGAAAAAAAAAGTGGTTACCAATAAATCAAGGATAATGGCTCAGGGATATTTACTAGAAGAAGGCATAGACTTCGAAGAATCCTTCGCTCTGGTGGCAAGACTTAAAGCAATTAGAATTCTCTGTGCATATGCATGCTTCAATAACATCAAGTTGTTCCAAATGGATGTGAAGAGTGCTTTCTTGAATAGATATATCAAGGAAGAAGTTTATATGGAACAACCACCTAGATTTGTTGATCCCTACCATCCAAATCATGTCTGCAGGTTAAAAAAAGCTATTTATGGTTTAAGGCAAGCTCCTAGAGCTTGGTATGAAAGGTTGAGCCAATTTTTATTAGAAAATATTTTTTGTAGAGGTAAAGTAGATAATACTCTTTTCAGTAAGCATAAACATAATGATTTATTGTTGGTACAAATTTATGTTGATGATATAATTTTTGGTGCTACTAATGAGTCTTTGTGTGATGAGTTTTCAAAGTTAATGCAAAAAGAGTTTGAAATGAGCATGATGGGAGAGTTTAGCCACTTTCTCGAGTTGTAAATCAAGCAGACAAATAAAGGCATCTTCATCAACCAAAGCAAATACATTAACGAAATGTTGAAAAAGTATGGGATGGAGAATGTTAAAACTACTTCAACTCCTACGAGCACATCAACCAAACTCACCAAGGATGAGCAAGGAAAAGGAGTAGATGAAAAGTTTTATAGAGTTATGATTGGATCTCTCCTTTATCTTACTGCAAGTAGATCAGACATTATGTTCAGTGTATTTCTATATGCCCATTTTCAATCTAGTCCAAAAGAATCACATTTGAGTGCTGTAAAAAGAATTTTCAGATATCTAATCGGAACTAAGAATGTAGGCTTATGGTATCCTATAAATGATTGCTTTGATCTAGTTGGCTATAGTGATGTTGATCATGTAGGAAACCAATTAGACAGGAAAAGTACTTCTGGTATCTGCCAATTCTTAGGCAATGCACTAGTGTCTTGATTCTCAAAGAAACAAAATTGTGTTGCATTCTCCACTGCTGAATCTGAATATGTAGTAGCTAGTAGTTGTGTTGCTCAGATTTTGTGGATCAAGCAACAACTTTTGGATTTTGAAATCTTGTTTTCAAAAGTTCCAATTAAGTGTGAAAATACTAGTGCCATAATATCTCTAAAAACCCAATACAACATTCAAGAACAAAGCACATAGACATAAAACGTCATTATATCTGTGATCAAGTTCTCAAAGGTGACATTGAACTTGAATTTGTTTTCACAACTGATCAACTTGCTGATATTTTAACAAAACTCCTTGATGAAAAGAATTTTGTGTCTAACCGTAGGAGAATTGGTATGTGTGACTTGAATAAGTTTTGATTATTTGTGCACTATTTATGTTCATCTGCATTCATGCATACATACACATTAAAATGATCCTTGTGAAAAATGAGATCACTGAAGTTGGAAGGGACAAAGCTCTAAGTATTGATTTCTGCAAGTACATAGTGCACGTTGAAGGTGGTATAACGCACATAGTTGATGGTCAGTTTTGGCCTCTAAGTGCTTTAAAGAAGAGTTATGTGCGCAGACAATTGTGATAATATGAAGAAACATTTCTGGATGCATACTACACACATTGGAGAATGTGGTACGCATGTTGAGAATTGCAGATCATCACTGGAAGTTGTGTAGAGTTGTATTGTGCACGTTGCATATCATATAAAGCGCGTTGTCGAGAAAGGCATCAGTCCTGTAATTTCAAGGGAGATAGTTCTAAGTGTGTTGTACTAAGTACAAAGCACGTAGAGTTTGAGGCAATGGCACTGGGTTCAGATGATGAAACTCTACGGACGTAGACTCACGAAGTACTCTTCTATGCACATTATGTCCAAGTTGGAGGAAAGGTCTATCTACATAGAATGGGACAAGTTCTACCCAAAGCCATGTCTAAGTGCATTGAATAATATGCTATGCACGTAGGTCTTCACAGACTCATCAACAACGTACATAGTATTTTTTTTATGCACGTAATTTTTTTCTCATAACAAAAAAAACTAAATCGCCCATTTTCAGATCATTCCAACATTTCTCAAATTGAAATCCTAAAACATATCCTTCTCTAAATAGAACTCTATTCTTTACCAAAATCAACTCTCAGACATCTCTTAGCTCACAAAATCACTCACCAATCTCAGAAATTTCCCAAAAAAAACACCAAAACCCTAACGCACCGTGCGTGCTTTCACTCTCTCTCTCAACCCACGTAACAACAACAGTTCCCATGACGCCAAAGAAGAAATCTGAAATTCGAACCAAAATGGTTCACGATACACCCAAGAAAATCATTAAAGGTGAATCCTCTAAAGGTATCAAGAGGCCCAGAGACAGTTAGTCAGTTCTCACATCGTCGGGTACTCTAGTTTCACCTACCTCCAAGAAATCGAAAAAGCAAAAGGAAACTGCTGCCACAGAAGAATTTGATTCATCACGGTTTGTCGATTATAAAGCCACAAAACTGTTCAAGCTTTTGTAGAACATTCAATTTTCAAATTCCTGGATATTCGACTTCAGGTCATTAAAAGAAGGCGGGTTAGATCTGGAAGATGATTTCAAACGGTTTGGAAAGAGAGATTTATGTGTAGAAGCTTCACCTTTCTATCCAAACCTCGTAAGGGAATTCTATGCAAATGCTAGGCAGTGGATAAATGAAAATGAGGGAGGACATATTGTTTTATCAATTTATAGGAGTCTCCAGTCGGGTAAATGGTGTAAACATTATTATAAATGAGAAATTACTGAACAAACTCTTCAGAATATCCATGGTTGGAATTCATGTCATGTGGGAAAAGGGAGTCAGAGAGTATGTTGACATGGAAGGAAACATCATCGTTGTTGACACAGTCATGATGAGAAGATACATGTTCGCCACATTCGGTGTTATGGATATTGAAAGCCTTAAGAAGGAGTTGCTGGATCAAAATGACTTCGGCATGAAGTGGAAAATGGTTCACACTGCACTCACCAAAATTGTGCAACCAAAATTGCACACACAATCTCCAATGACGAACCAAGATGAAGCCATGTTGTACTTGTTAATGAAGGAAGAGCAAGCCAACTTTGCTTGTGTTGTGGTGGACTGGATTCTTGAACAAATGAAGAAATTCAATCTTCCCATATTTTTTGTGAAGGACAGACAATGAGCAGAAACAATGCCCTTTGCCAATCACTTAACAAAGATCTTCAAGTTTTACAAAGTGCCACTGATCGAATCTGATGCATATCAGGTTCAAGAATCACAAAAAATCAGAACTGAATCGCTCCTCAACATGAGATTGTATAGAACAATTGGCAGATGTTATGTTTTTCAACCATACATCCGAGAAGCTGATGTCATGTTTCACAAAAGAGATGCATCAAGAAAACCCCAACCTGATGAGATGATTTTCTTGAGAAAAATGTTAAGAAAAACAAAAATTGAAAAAGAAGCATGAGGCACTAGTTGAGGTTGAGGAACCATATAGAGCTGTAACCGAAACTGAAGAAGGATCACCGCAGAGAGAATAATATTTTGTCAGTAATGTTCAACTTGATGCTCGAACATGTGAATTTCGGGACTTCAAAGCAATATCTAAGGCATTTTAAGCTGAGACTAGAGAAAATTTTGAAACGATGATTAATTTGCTTCAAGCAAATTTCACTTCCTTGGAAAGTCTCAAAGTTGAACAGGTTGTTCCTCCCTCACCAAAAGAACCAACACCTCTACCGGAGAAAACAAAGGAAGAAAAGGAAAATGAAATGACACTTGAGCAAGCACGGGAAATTCTTCAACTTTACAAGGAACATGTTGGTGATCTTGATGAGTCATTGTCTGAGTCTTCTGAGTCTGAGAATGATGATCCTCCACCTCCTTCAGTTGTTGAAATTGACCCTAACAAAGGTGAAATTCACGAGACTCCATTATATACTGTTGAAGAACCAGATGAAAACTCTGTAGAATCTGACCCTATTGATCTCCATGAGCCAGATATAGAAGAGACATACTCTGAGGACACCCTTGCTGAAGATCAAATTGTTGAACCTGAAGTAGAAACACATTTTGAGCCTACCATCTCAGCGGAAGGAGAACAAGCTGAGCCCGATGTGTAAATGGGATTTGTGCCTGAAGTCTCGGTGGAAAGGGAACATCATGTGCCTGAGGTGCAAATGGAAGATGAATGACATGCCTCTGAGGTACCTTTAGCTGAAGAGGAATGTACTAAAACTCCAATGCCTACTGAAACAACACATTCTGAGCTTCAGGTACCCATTGCAGAAGAGAGACCTGACATTGAAGTGCCCATAGCTAAGGAGAGAACTTACCCTGATGAGTTAGTAGTCGAGGATAAGTCTACCAATCCCATTCCTACTATTGTGCCTTCTAAGCAGAAATCCCAAGTGACCAAGTCACATCCATCTTCATCCTCTAAATGCCAATCAAGTATTTACAAAGACATTGATCAATTGAAGAAAATGAGGGAAGCATTTATGCGCCAATTCGTCGGTCCGAATTTCAAGGCAACCTCATCCTCCTCTACATCAGAGTCTAATTATTCAAGTGATTCTTCAGAATGGGGTTTCCATTTCCTCCATCAGGTCCTCCACCTCTACCTTAAGACCTTGATGTTGGTCTCAACCCAGCTAACAATGCCTGCGATCGAGCTCATCACAAAAAAGTCAAGGCATTGGAGAAATTATTAGCAGAAGAACGAGCAAAATTGGCCAGTATGCCTCCAATTCTGGAAGTTATTGAACTATCCGGTGATGATGATGATGACCCAGACTCTGTTTTTGATCTATTGTATTGCACTTTTTTTGGTTCGACAAACTCTTCGCGAGGCTGCACTGTCATTATCTGAGCAAGATAGGGCACCGGTTCTTTCTCGAGTGACAAAAGAACTCAAGAATCAAGAGTCTCGACCTCCAACCTCACCTCAGTGATTCTCCATATCCAGGATCCACATTGTTATTCATGCATACATCTTGCACTTCACATCTCATCTGTGCTTCATGTTTCTATTTGTGTATCTGATATGTGTATATCTGATCTGTTAATACAATTGATATTCTCTCCATTTTTCTGCTCTCTAATTATGATTCTATATTTTTTTTATTATAACAAAAAGGCGGAGAAAATGTGTAGGATAACAAGAGTTTGATTGTTCTGATATGTTATACAATTTTATTAAAAATTGTGTATTAACATTCGGACAAGGCTTAACAACCTTGATCAAATTTGTTTTAGTAAATTAATAACAGGTGCATTGATTGAGGGAGAGTGCACACTCTTTCAATGTTGTGTTATCATAAAAAAGGAAGAGAATGTTGAATCAATTCTTGATTAATATGAAAACTCCTGAATTTTGATAATTTAACAAAACAATTGAAACAGTTAAGTTATGCACGTTTGACAACCCTCTAAGTACATTAAAGATTGATCTATGTACTTTGAACCAAGACATATGCGTGTTGATCAGAGATAGAGGCATACCGAGATTTCAGAAATGGATGCTATGTGCACAAAAGCTCATACAAGGCATGTAGAACGGACTCTATGCACGCAGAAGTCAATGCAATGCAAGTAGACGTGGTGTATTAGTAAATCAGAATAACCCAGCGCATAGAGGGTAGTGCAGTGTGTGTAGACGTGGTGTATTAGAAAAACAAAATGGATCAATATCTTCCTATGCGCGTTGAGCAAAGACCTCAGCACGTAGTAAAGAAAAGACACCTACTGGTTTAAAGAACACTTGGTACTACGCACGCTGAACAAGGGTTTATGCATGTAGACGAGGATGAAAATTGTCTGATAGATAAAGCCAAATTCTGTTGCAGTGTGTCGAAATTCAAACACAAATATTCTCTGAAAATGACTCAGATGATGTCAGAAGAGCACAGTAATCCGTGCACAAAGTAAGACGTGGATGAGCTGTATTACATGACAAAATCAAAATGCTCATCGAGAATTGAAATTTGAATATTCTCTTATATCAGTCAGGTGAAGAACCAAGGCATAATTTTCGGAGACACGTCAACGCACTTAGAACTTGATACAATGCATACAGAACCAAAGTACTACGCACACAGAGGAAGAATCTAAGCACGTTGCTTATACCTGATGAAAAGCAATAACTACTGGAACTTAACCAATGCACACAGAAGGAAGAACGCTGCACGTAGAACTCTGATGAACTCATGAACCATGCACGCAATACTTTTAGTACGGACGTAGTATGGGATGACGTCAGCAATTTCAGTATTTTGCAACTCTCTCACAAATAGCTATTTGAGATCTACACGAGAGAACATCTATAAATAGATGTTTCCAGTCATGAGGTAAAAAGTAGAGCATACCTTTGAGAGTGCCCAAGCTTTGTCATCTCATTGCGTTCTTGAGTTTTCTTTAACAACTAAGCTATTTATTTGCTATCTGATTATCAAGTGTAGGAAAATCATTTTATATTTGAAAACATTGTTGTAATCAAGCTTTGATTATAAAGCTTGAAGAAGGTTTGTGTTTGCTTTGTTTGATTCTTTTGAAAAACACTTACTTAGAGAAACATGTGACATAAGCTGAAATAATTTTTTGTTGTAATATCGGGCACAAGGTTTTCATTCATCGGTTTCCTCTGGCTATCTTGAATATCAAATTATCTTTAAATTTCAACATTGACTATTTATTTTGCCATGAAAATTAATAAAAGTCAGAAACAATCACTTTCATATATCAGATTATATCTTTGTCATACTGTTTTCTATCATAGTTAAATATATATTATTTTTTCAAGGGTAACGAAATATTAAAGATTTTTATCTACAATAACGAAGAAAAAATATGTGATTATACTCAAAATATAACAAGCAAAAAAGGGTTTAATAACTTAAAAAAATTAGTTTAATGAAAATTAAAGTTTTTATTTATGATTTTTTAATAATATGAAATTTTTTTATATTTAATACAAATTAAAAAAATCCACAAATTTTACTGGTCTGTAACTAATACTAATGTTAAAAAAAGAGATTTAATGAGCATTTACTATGTCTACATCTACTTTCGGATCAAATCAGGTTGGATTTATTCATGAGAACAGTAAATTTCTTACATCACACTATTTTGAGTACATTATTAATTGCTAAATATGTTGGTTGAGGTTCAACAGTATTTTGTTTGTTCTGGGGATTACTATCCCAATTACATATTCCGAACTTTCTTTTTCCAGGTCAGCATATTAATTTCGATATAATAATAATACAAGTGATTTATTCCTAATCCTAAATTCACTAATTACGGATTTATTGTCCCGATTTTTAATATTTTAGGAGAAAATTACAAAATTAGTTTACTTGGGCCAAACTTTATAAATTACAGATTTATGCACTTATTTATATATTATTTAAAACTTATTTAGAATTTATTTAAAATCTGTTCATTTTAATAGACTTGTTTAAAATTTGTTTATAAGCTATTTATATATTGTTTATATGATTTATTGTTTATGTATTATTTGAATGTTGTTTATATATTGTTGATATCTTGTTTATATGTTCAAAATAATATATCGACAAATATAGAATTTATATGTTATTGATTTGTTATTTATATATTGTTTATATATGGTTTTCGGCATATAAACGACATATAAACAAAAGATATCTACGACATGTAAACAATATGTCTTGAATTTGCAATACATAAAAAAATAACAACAAATTAACAACATACCAACAACATATCAATGCCATATAAACAAGACACCGTGTGGTTTGAAAATTCGTGCCATGAATTCGAAAAGTGACATGCGTGCGAAAAAAAAATTGAAAAATGTATCTGTAATATAGGGAATAAAATATTAGCGTTAAATCATTTGGCAACCCTAAAGTGTAATGCAATCTCCTATGCAGTCCCTGAGTTTTGAAAAACTCATATAAGGACCATAGAGAAGCTTTTTAAAGACCGCAGATTAGTCTTTTCGGGACTCTAAATGAGCTTTTTAAAAACCTCAAGGAGTGTAAATGAGTTTTTTTAGAACCCAGGGACTGGAGAGTATATTACACTATATTTTAGGTACGACATGAAGATTTAACAATATTACAAAGATTAATCACTGTAACCCATAATACCACGTAATTACCACTAATTCACATAAGAACTTGAACTGGACCCAAAACCCAATGACAACATGGACTTTTTGTTGGAATCTTTGGACTCCCTGAGATTTTGGCCCAACTAAAATAAGGCTCTCATGGGCCATAAATATTTTTTTATGAAATTAAACCTTCATCGACTTTGACGAAGACAAGCTGTAAACTGTAAACTTTTTTAAATTTTCAAACTATCAATTGTCTAATATGCACCTCTTATACTCATAGCATGCCAATACATACTAATAGACTAATAATATTCTAATAATACACAAATATATACTAATCTTAATCATATTATTATATGAGAATATACTGTTATTATAAATTATATACTATTATTATCATGTTATACTCTTTTAATATAAGTATGTTATTAATGTATTTTTAATACGAGAATATACTATTTATATACTGTTTTCCAAAAATTAGAGTATTTTTTAAATTCTTTTCAAAATATGCAAATTTCATAATAACATTTGTATTGACTGAATTTATTTTTTTTAAGAGAATAAAACTAAAAGCGGTGTTGTATTTTTTTTTGGGAGAGGACCCAATCAAAACCATTTTATTCCTTGATTAAAATAAAAATTATATTTACGCCGTACACAAGTAGTATACATCTATATTTTGTTTAAAACACTGAAGTTATCTTATCTCAGTCAAGTTAAAATATGTTTGTATGAGGTACCAATATTTTTTAATGTCTGGTAAATACTTAATTGTGATTACTCTATTGAACTTTGCTATTAAATGGTTCAAGATTTGAAGTTTCAAATACACATTTATTGATTTTCACAAATTTTTTGGTTTCATCTAAGGTTTTATGTCCATAAATCTATCAGAAAGAGAAGGCTAGGAGCACTTTATTCGAAAAAAGTATAAAAAATGATAAAGAAAAGGAGGAAGAAGAGCAAAAGGGAAAGGCCAAAAAGTTATGGGTTGGTTCAAGTGGAGGAAAGAATTGAATGTGGTCCGGCCATTTTTAGCCCCACAAGATTAGTCGAATTGAAGTATGTTGGTCCATCCCATTTTTCACACGACTGCCTATCAGACCGTGTTGTGCACGAAGCCACGAACCACGAATGAGAGTGAA
>CAODLS010329163.1:0-25096 GCA_948243855.1 Flueggea neowawraea
CTAAACCCACCTAAAAATAACATCGATTTGAATTTAAATATCCTTCTCCTAATTTCACGTTCTCCATATTCACTTCACTATAAAAACAGGGATGTAAATTGTCTTACAGTTATTTGTATTCATAAGTAAACAAGGTATGTCCTTTTTTGTATTCAACATAGGAACATAGGGTTTTATTTTTTGTATGCAAACCTATATCTTATAGTTTGTAACAAGTTTCGCTTTGTTTTTTTGTTGTAGTTTCCGATCTTGACTACCATAGATTCGACCTCACAATCTGTAAGTCTTCGTACTCTACCATAAGTATGTGTTATTTTTTTCTTCTGAAAGTTCAATTCGGCTATGTGATGTTTAATTCTACACGTAATGTTTCATGATAATTGTGTTGGTGGAATTTGGAAACTCATAAGAGGATAAGAGCTTACACGTGGGAGGAACAACTTTTAGGGAGAATAGATATTAACAACTTTAGAGGTATGTGATTATGTTTTTCTTTATATTCTGTACGTTTTATAAATTTTCACATAATTTAAAAGTTTTTCCCCCTACTTTAGGCTAAGAATCTCCATCCAATTCAGTTAACATATAATATAGCAATGTTGGCCAAATAAATACTAACCTGCTTTTGACTATTGAAGTCATTTACATCCCAAATTATCAGTGATCCATCATCTGAGGATGTTAAAACTGTTCTTTTTTTGTGGGATGCCACTATTCACAAGTCAGCCCATATATATGCTCTTTTGTATTCTTCAAATCACGAATGTACATATCCCGTTCACAAACTCACCTAGCATCAGCCCATCCCCAATCATATATCTGATATGAAATCCACATAAGAAAACATTATATTCAGAAAAACAAACACACTAACAGCTCTCAATTACTGAAACTATGCAAAAACAGAACACAAAAGTACCTTAGCTTGAGCAGAACCAGTGACACAAAGAAACCTTTAAACCAGTGATGCATAGTGATTACCTCTTTAAACTCTTTTCAACTCTTCAACATGATCAATTTTAAGATACATTTCTCTTCTATCATACTTCTACCTAATGCCTAACACCTATTGGATTATAATACAAAAAAAATATATAGATCAGAAAAGACAAGTTCTGAAGAAGCATAAAATGTTTACGAAACTTATCAAATGAACGGTAGAGTTTGAAATTTTTTCTGAAGAAGCATAAAATGTATCTAGAATAACACCCTTGAACTTGCCTCCTAAAACAAAAACTCTAAACATGCAATTCAAGTCTAAATATCAAATAAACCAGATTCACCTATTACTCAAATCCATCTATGAGTTTCAAATTGCAAAACTCCATTACCTCTGAAATCCCCTTTAAAATCGCAACACCAATCTCTTAGTGTTCTCTTAAGTATATTCTCTTTGTGGTTGAACATATCAAATGAATGGCAGAGTTTGAAATATTTCCTAATACTTACCCGATCATCGTATTCATCTTGAAATTGCTTCAACTCTTTCTTGAATTCTTCTTTGCGTTCTGTGAGTTTCTGATCACATTTTCTTTCAACTATATGAATATAATATTTCTATTCCCACATCAATTTAGACAAGAAAACAAGCACGCACACCATACAATTCTATATCAAGGAGAAAAATTAAATTGGTTTAATACCAACCCTAGATACATGAAACTCCAAAATCCTTGCCTAATATATTCATCAAAGCTAAACCCAATAAATAATTGAACAATAATTGTTTAAAACAAAAAGAAAAACAGATAACCTGCATTAAAAAAATAGTTAAGATAATTTCATCCATTAAGAAAACAAATTAAAGCAAAAAATATTCTTTGAGTTACACCAGAATCCCATTTCTTTGAGTTAGCAACTTCTCTATAACTTTCAAAAGCACTTAAAACCATACTACGTCATTTTCGATAAACTCAGTCTCATTACTAACCTGCTTTTGACTGTTGAGGTCATTTAGATCTCAAATTCTCAATGATCCATCCTCTGATGATGTTGGAATTGTCTCTTTTTTTTATGGGATACCACTGTCCAAATCTTCATTTGTCATGAGAAGAACAAACAAAATTGTGACCAATACCTACAAAACCATTTATCATGAGAAGAACAAAAATACCATCCTTTCAATCCTAGATACACAACCAAACACATGATCAACTTTACTAACTACCCCTTTTAGCCGTCTAAGCAACCACTAATAATCAATAACCAAAATGCAACAGAGTCAAAATTTCAACCACGAATCGCTTTGTTGCCAACATTGCCATTCCATTAGCCATTACTAATTAAAAATAAAAATATAATCAACAGACCAGAAATGAGAGCCAAAACAAACAAAATCTAATTCCCTTAAAAAACATGAAGCTTCACACTAAAACAAAAACAAATACGCTGGACAAATCCCGAAAGCAAATGCCTCTACAACAGGACGGGAAGCAAGACCAAACACCGAGAAGGCCATTGTCAAAACAGTGAATCCCTTCAAAATCCCACTATATTTTCGGTATTTTATCTAGCTTCTCTGCCAATTTTTCTATCCCTTCCAATTTCAAACACACACTCAGTATCCCTGCCAATTGCATTTTCGCATGTGTATCCTAACAGACTTAGAGCCATTTTGTTATGACTCATTCCCAGGGCCATGACTGACGTACGAGGTGAACCGTCTATGGGAGCCTGACCTATCTCGCACAAGTCTCGGGGAACAAAAATATACTACCCAAATACTTTTTATTAATTGGCTTATTAGTCATGTTAAAACAATTTAACAGACAATAAGTTTGAAAATAATATTCCCGAATAATAATAAATATAAACATGTTATCAAAATACAGAATAGACATATATAGTTAAAAAACAATTAACCAATGTATTATTAGATACAAAATCCATAACCCACTATCCAGTGTGGAGCATCTAACATAACAAAACTTGGCCAAAACAATAAGGTACTCATTGCTGACAAAGGCACCTCACTGAGTGACTAAATGCCAGAAGAATAACCTGAAACATAGGATAAAAATAAACAAGAAAAAGAAATGGGGTAAGAACCCTAGCGAGTGGATAAACACCTCAGAGCGGCTCTCGGCCCCTCAAACAGGTTTGGAAACCTTTCAAAAATATCACATGCAATATAAGTGTATATACATATACACACTATATACAAAATTATAATCTTTCCAAAAACCATTTCAAAATCCTTCACAAACAAGGCATACAATAAACAGTCATACAGATTAGCTAAATATTGATCTCGAATAAAACGTTTAGTTTTCAAATGATGAAATAACCCAAAATATTTCCTTATAAAATATTTTACAAAACTCTTCCTTACATTCCAAAGTATTTACAAGGAGGAACTCCAAACTATTTTCATAGAGAAATACCAAGGTATAATTTTTTTTACGGAACCAAAAACTTATAAGTGGAGTCATCCAGACTGGGATATGGCCAAAATATTCTTTTCAAAATATTTACCGAAATTCACATTATTATCCAAAAACATTTTTTGAAATAAATTCAAAAGTTTAACAGGACCTGGAACTAACAGAAGCAGTCATCCGGACTCGATGATAGCCACAAAGGCAAAGATTAGCCACTTAGGCACCATGGTATAGCAACTAAGGCAAGTATAAGCTACAAAGGCACAATGTTTGGCCACTTGGGCGAATGATGTTGAACCAAGTTTGGTCTACATGAAAATTCCCTTTAAGTTTTGATGATTTAACAAAACAATTGAAAATGTTAAGCTATGCACTTTGACAAAGATAAAGAAATTCTGAAGTGTTCCATAATAGATACAATGCGCGTAGTACCATATATTATGCATGCAGTACAGTGTAAATCAGAAGACAGAATGATCCAATTTTCTTTTGTGCACGTTATACCAGAAGCAATCGACGTAGTAAAAAGGAAATTTATTCAGGTAACATACTATGCGTGTAGACGAGCCATGAATTGAAACTGGAAAGAAAAGTGCGCGTAGAAGGAAAGAGCTCCATTTTTTTTACTATGCAAGTAGTAGGAGATACTATGCGCGTAGACGGGTATAACAAGCTATTTCCAGTAAGCTGCAAATTCTGTTATGTTGTGTCAAAAATTCAAAAAGAGAATATTTGCTGGCAAATCAGATTACGTTAGAAGATCACATTCTACCCACGTACAATCAGTGTTACGCACGTAGATCTGAGTGAACTGGACTATGAGAAAAATCTGAGACGCTCCTTGGGAATTTCCAATTTGAATATTCCTTGACACCATATGATGCAATCATATGACAAATCAAAGGTGTACTCTCAGAGGTCCGTCTATGCCCGTAGAAGACAATGAAATGCACGCAGAACCATAGTATTACTACCGCAGTATAAATGCTACGCATGTAGTAGTTCCAAAATTTTGATCAAATCAAGCAGTGGATACTGGGCTTCATACTATGCACGCAGAAGAGGGAAAGCAGTGCGTAATACTATGATAGAAATGGACACTACGCGCATACTATTTGTAGTATGCGCGTAGTAAGGACTGAGGTCAGGAATTTTAAGAAGTTGCAGCTCTCTCACAACGGATTGTTTGAGCCCCAAAATGACTATTTTTCAGAGAGCAGCTATAAATAGACTTCATCAGTCCAGAGGCAAGTAAAGAACATTTTTGAGAGTGTTACCCAAGCTTTGCAAATTTTTCTTAACTTTCTCTCTCTAAGTGTTTTCTAGTTCTTACACCTCATTAAGCTTTTGTATTGCTATTTGCTTTGAGATTTGGTGTGAGAAGATCATACTCAATCTGTTGAACTTTGTGTAAATAAGCTTTGTTGTAAAGCTTGTGTTTATAATATGTTTGCTTGTTTGGTTCCTTAGAAAAATAAGTGGGTATTGGTTTTCTTGTTAAGCGAGCTAAAAACAAGGGATTGTAACGGTTTGCCTCCACCAGCAAGTGGGGAAGTGATAGTGGATTGAATTTCTCTAATTGAGGCTAGAGGAGTGGACGTAGGTTAAGGATGACTGAACCACTATAAATCGAGGATTTGTTTTCTCTATCCCTTACTTATTTTCATTTCAGTTTTCGTGGTTGTGTTGGATTTAGCTATTGACTTTTGCTCTTCAAAATATTCCTAAAAGTTTTCAAAAGATTTTATATTTAGTAAGAAATCCAATTTACCCCCCCTCTTAGATAGTCATATTGTGATTACAGATAATACAACATAAGTGTATCAAAGGCTATACTATTGTAGCTAGGTGTCCCAAATCAAAATATTTTATCGAAAAAAATATATTGGAATACTTATTTAAAATACCCAAATAGTAAGCATCCATATTAGATAATTTATTCACTAAAATACATCAAACAAGCAGATAAAATATTTGTCCCAAAATAAATTCGCTTTGCAGAACAAAAGCCTTAGTACAGAAAATTACTTAATTCAGAACGAAATATTCGTTTCAGAAAACATTCTTAAAACCAAAAAAATATTTTCTACAGAGTATAGCGTAAAATCCAAAACAAAATGTTTATTATCCAAACCATGATAAATATTAAATCATAATATTTATTTGCAGAAACCATCAAAATTCTCAAAGGAAATCTCATTTCTACAGCAGAGGTTTTCACATATATCCAATTTTAGGATTTTCTATCCTTTAATTATTTCAGATTACATGTCAAGTCCTGACATACAAAAAACATATAATTTAAAGACGCAACCTATGTGTCTGAAATGGTTACCGCACTCACCCAGACGCTGAGCAAATAGTCCAAGCCCTGGCCACAGGGAATGACAGATCACCTCAGAATTCCAAACGAGCTGAATATAAAATTATTACAGCAGAGTCAAATACTATACTATGGTAATACTGAATATGTATGCAATGCAGATGCTCGCCCCAACCCACGACGAATAAAAAACCTAATGCGAATGAACATCCAGCACTCTCGCCTGAAAATCAAACATCTCGCAAAATTACAGTTTGGTCCCCGAACTCTGTAAAATTACGATTTAGTCATTGAGACTTGGCAAATTATGAAATGGTCCTCAGAGTATTCTCAATTCACCTACTAATCCTTCAAGTAGTTAGAATCTCCAAATTAGTCCCCTAACTCTCAGAAATTGCAAAATACGAAAGAATTGCATCTTCGGTCCCTCAAGACCCTAACTTACTCGAGTAACACAAAGTGCTTACTTAAGTAATCCAATGCATGACTTACTTAAGTAACACTAACTGTTTATTTGAGTAATCCAAGGTTTTGGCTTACTCGAGTGAGGAAAATGGCTTACTCGAGTAAGTCACCTACCCAAAATTTTCCAGAATTCGATCCACTCGATTTCATCGACAGAAATCAACACCAATCACCCACATTGCCTATATTTAACCTCCTGAACACTAAGGCATAATCAAATCCATCAAAACAACTCGAAATCACCTAAGAATCACTCAGACCCGAATTTATTCAAACCTATTTATGATCATCCTTAATTCTTATGATTTAAAACTTAATCTAAGTGCTTTTAGACTCTCAAAGGCATGATTTAACAACCCCAAATCATCCTTATAACAGAGACATCATGATGTCAAATCTATGAACATTTTACCCAACATCCTAATATGAGCAAATCTTGAATAAATGAGGAAAAGAGAGGTGAAGGAGTACAATCTTACCTCGAAGGACGATTAGGAATGATGGAGGACAACTGAAAATGATTTCTGAGTGGAATAAGAGTGATTTGAGTGAGAAAAGAGAGTATGAGGCCAAATGAGTCGGGTGGGGGTATATATAGACCCCTGCCCAAAACAACAAAACATTCCGAATTTTGCCTTGCTTACTCGAGTAATCCATAGCTCATATTACTCGAGTAACACACTCTACTTACTCGAGTAACTCATTTTCAAAACCATTTATCATCCACTCAACACTCCAATTGTTAAAGATCAAACCGAGATCAACTAAACGCCAAAAATTTTGATAAATTGACATCCTCAACATCTTCAAATACCAAGGATAGGTTCAAGATTGATTGGAAAAAATTAGGACAGGTCGGAATATATAGAAGACAGGTTGAAAACGGACGGGGTATTACAATAGGCCTTGCACTTAAAAACCTACGGATGCGAATATGAAACTCCTTTTTCCTAACCATACTCTATGTGGTATGTCAAACTCCAAAGAAATTGATGGATATCGGTTGATCAAATAACAGGCAGTTTGAATTGCTTCACCCCAAAATGGCTTGGGAAGGTTAGCCATTTTCAATATACATCGATCCTTCTCCATAATGGTATGATTTACTTTGTCGTCTACACCATTACATTGTGGGGTACCAAGAACCATCTTCTCATGTTTGAAGCCTCTATCATTGCAGTAGGCTTCAAAAGCTTTTGACTTGTATTCTCCTCTATTGTCACTTCGGAAACATTTTGGAGTTTTACCAGTCTCTCTTGCCATCATGGTACGAAACTCCTTAAAATACTGCAACACTTGGTCTTTTGTTTTCACAAAATAAACCTACACAAATTGTGAATCATCATCATTAAAAGTCATAAATACTTATTACTACCTAATAACTCAACCTCTATAGGACCAAAAACATCATAATATACCAAATCTAAGACATTATCTTTTCTTTTAGACTTATTCCTATAAGAAACTCTATGATGCTTACAAATAAACATTATTTGCAAGGCTTTAGATTTGTACCTTTGGCAATAGGAATGAATGATTTCCTTGCCAAAATCTACAAGCTCTTTTCACTGATATAAGCCAGCCTCCGATGCCAAGTTTGGCGAAGCTTCATATTCAAATGTGTTCAATGAATCTTAACAGACCTTCACTTGAGTTTTGTACATTAAAGAGATTGCTACTCCTCCAACAACAATAATTGAACCTTTGGTGAGCTCCCATTTCCCATCACCAAATTGGTTGTGATAACCGGCTAGATCCAATGCATGAGTAGAGATCAAATTCAGACGCAAATCAAGTATATGGCGTACATCTTTCAATGTTAGTGTACAAACAATGTCCATCTCTATATACACATCACACATATGAACCATATCTGCATAACTAGAATTGCTCATCTAAGCTCTTCCAAAGTTTGCTTCTTTGAAATTGGAGAAGAACTCCTTACTAGGTTTAGTAGGAAGCTCCGAGTCAACAATCCACTCAAAATATAGATCTACAATAGTAAAAGCTTTTTCTTCCTTCATAGAAAGCACTACAATGTCTTCATTGTGCACAGAAGTAGTGGTGCTTTCATCATTAACTACATTTTGAATATGCTCATCATTCTTCTTCTTCTAAGCTCTACAATTCTTTTAGACTTATTCCTATAAGAAACTCTATGATGCTTACAAATAAACATTATTTGCAAGGTGTTAGAGTTGTACCTTTGGCAATAAGAATAAAGGATTTCCTTGCCAAAATCTACAAACCCTTTTCACTAATATGAGCCAGCCTCCGATGCCAAGTTTAGCAAAGATTCATTTTCAAATGTGTTCAATGAATCTCAACATACCTTCACTTGAGTTTTGTACATTAAAGAGATTGCTACTCCAACAACAATAATTAAACCTTTGGTGACTCCCATTTCCTACCACCCAATTGGTTGTGATAACCTGTTAGATCCAATGCATGAGTAGAGATCAAATTCAGACGCAGATCAGGTATATGGCTTACATCTTTCAATGTTAGTGTACAACCAACGTCCATCTCTATACACACATCACACATGCGAATGATATATGCATAACTAGAATTGCTCATCTAAGCTCTTCCAAAGTTTGCTTCTTGGCAATTGGAGAAGAACTCCTTACTGGGTTTAGTAGGAAGCTCCGAATCAACAGTCCACTCAAAATATAGATCTACAATAGTAAAAGCTTTTTCTTCCTTCATAGAAAGCACTACTATGTCTTCATTGTGCACAGGAGCAGTGGTGCTTTCATCATCAACTACATTTTGAATATGCTCATCATTCTTCTTCTTCTTCTTCTTCTTCTTCTTCTTCTTCTTCTTCTTCTTCTTCTAAGCTCTACAATTCTTATTGATGTGTCCTTCCTTGCGATATTAATAAAAAGAGAATTTTCCCTTCGACTTTAATCTACTTTTGCCATGACTTCCTTGACTATTGCTCCTCCCTCAATTTTATTGTAACAAAGGCTTGTGGGGTGTCTGATTCCATCTCCTTCCTTCTAGTTTCTTCATTGAAAAGGCCATCTTTGAAGGAAGAAAGAGAAAACACACTATTTAGAGCCGAGTTGCTAAGTGATACAACTAGAGTCTCAAAGTTATCTAGTAAAGAACTCAGTAGCAATAATGCATGTGTCTTATCATCAAACACTATCTTCATGGCATTCAACTGGTTCACAAGATATTGGAAATCACTTAAGTGTTCTGCTACAGAATTCCCATCCTTGTACTTCATATTAACTAACTTACTCATTATGAACACATTATCTTGAGCATTTTTCCACTCATACATGCTCTCCAATTTTTTCCACATCTTTTGTGCATTAGTTTCCTTAGTCACATGATGGAACACATTGACATCCACTTACTGTCAGATCACCCCATTGCCTTCTGTGCATCTTCATCCATGCTGCATCTAAAATTCATTCTAGCTTGGCATTACCTGATTCGATTGGATCGAATAAGTCCTTACAATAAAGTAAGTCTTCCATTATTAGCTTCCAAATGGAATAATTTGTTGCCATCAACTTCATTATCACATAAGTGTTCTCCATCCCCTTTAGGGATCAAATCTGCAACTTTAGAGGCTCCAAGACTAATTCTGGATATTGCAAATGTTTGCAGGGACTGGTTTTGAAATCATCAAAATGGTCACAAAATCACAGAACTTCAATAGACTGTGCTGCAACTCCAGGACATTTTCAGGGACCGAAATGCAATTCTAGAAAACTTTGGAACTGGTGCTGAAAATTGCAGAACAGCAGGGACCGGATAGTAATTACATCAAACTTCCAAGGACAGAAATAACTTTCAGAGATGACTCTCTAATACTGCTTGTTGGACGCAGCGAGATAAAAATAAATTCATGCACAAAAATTGATACCAATGTTTTTACGTAGAAAACCCCCTCAACATGAGGAGTGAAAACAATGGGACAAGCCCCGAAAATCTCCACAAATTTGTCCCAAAATCTCCACAATAAAATAATGAGAATACAAGAGTATACAAAATAGTGGCACTCAAGTGTTTCATAACAACACAAACCTCACTATTTTTTCTCCAATTCGAATAGGTTTCAAATTTTCATCTTTATTTTCTATATTTTCTAGAAAATATGAAAATTTATACAAACTAAACATCTCGGATCTTTCTTCATTGAAGTATTGTTTGCCGTTGTTAAAACACAAAGGCGAAGTGGAAAACATGAGGAACACATATAGCACACTGAATGACATTGTCAAAATCACAGTATCTGTATCATTCATGTCCGATACAATATCATGCATATGTATTTACAGGGTTGCTCATGAACTTCAATTCTTTACAGCCAAACCGTTATGCAACCAATTTCTCATGATTATGAAAGCCTCTTCTGCGTCTCTATCTTCTTCAGGCGACTCAGGACGATGAGCAAAGCCATGGCCTCTTCCCTCGAAAATCACCGCCTTCGATCCCTGACCAATGATTTTCTCGAAATCTTTCAAGAGATCAGCTGCACAGAGAGGGTCATTGCTCCCAGCAATAAGCAATACCGGAACCTTTATGTGTGAGGTTAAAGATTGATCCATCCTTGTACCGTAGAAGGAGACTCCAACGCCAAAATAAGAACTTTGGTCTCTGGATAATACTTCTACCACTTTGCCGCCTCCAAAGCAAAATCCAATTATGCCAAGCTTATTTGAGAGTCCTGCAGCCAGAAATTCATCAGCCATCCATTTTGTTGATGCATCGATATCCTTTGCAATTCTCTCGGGTTCTTGTCTTGCCATCCACTGTTCAAATGTAGCCTTTGGCTGGTCTTTTGTCCATGGCTTGCCACGAAATAAGTCTGGCACTAAAACACTGCATTTGATTTGAAGAACAATAGACAGGAAACCACCATTGTGTCAAGAACAACCAAAACCAATCATGAGAATCATTGGAAAATATAGCAAATAAGTTGTTTTTGTAGAACTGAAGTACCAAATGTAATAAGATAAAACCCATTGACTTCTACATATGTAAATAGTTTCTCAATGAGATTCATTTATAAATAAATTCTACATTAAATTCCGTTGAAAATGAATTCTACATTCCTACTTCATTAGAGACAATTGGATTCCAAATCAAACAGTAGTCTCATCATATTCACATCACTCAGCAAAATAACTGTCGAAAAGTGTTACTGCAGAAAAATCAGTGCCCTCCGAATAATCTTGCACTCTTGACAATTATGAACAGGTCACTGTGTTATTGCTTAAGAAAAAAAATGTTTCAGTCAACTTGTGTCCGTGAAGGAAAGAGATGACTGCATACTGACATTTGCATTAAGAAGCATGCATAGCATGGCAGGATTCTACACTAATTTCACATATCAGTAAGGTTGAGCAACATACTTGTACCCAGTGCAGGCAACTCTGTATGCAAAATCTCTATTGGAAGTGTCTTCGAAACCAAAAATATCAGACAAGAGTATTATGCCAGTTCCATTATTGTTTTTCACTGCTGTGAAGAGATAAGCACTAAAGGTATCATCACCCTCCCCAATTGTAATTTCTGTTCCATTGACCAGCTCACAGGCCTCGTCATTCACGTCATCTTCAACCCTCAGTAGGCTACAAGAAACCTTGCCAAAAGTATTTTCCACAAATGGTCGCTGAATATTCAAATTGCAACTTCCCTGAAATTAAACTGAAGCTTTGCAGTCAAATTGATGGCAAGTTTGAAGATGTAAAATGAATATATATATTAAAAAAAAAAGGAATTGCATTTGTAGGGCAGTGAAGTTAAAGCAGTTGCAGCAAAGAATCTAGTATGGGAGGTAGACATGCCATGGAAAGCATGGAAGTAGGACAGCCGATCTTTAAGGAAGCTATCTCACTGAGTTTTGTTAGTTCACCTCAGCAAATTATTTCATCGCTTTGATCTGCCCTTACGCTGCTACCTTAAACAACTTTCTCAAGTGAAGCAATCTTTGGGGAAGCCAGATTATCAGACAAGGCACTATGCCAGAAGTAATCTAGACTGGGGAAGCTAAAGCCAGCTTATCAGCCATCTTCTGGGCTAGATTAGTTACACTTTGGGGGCTAACAGCACCTGAACCACTCTCTATAACTCGTCCCCTAAGCTTTAGCATATGACAGAGACAGGCGAGTCCCAATTAATGCACTTTTACCCCTCGAGTGTGTATCTCAGGTTGAAAATAGAGCAGAATGTAATGCAGATTCACTCATGAAACCATAAAAGAATATAAAGGCATGAAGCACATACGTTTTTCCTTTTCCTTAAAATGATTGAAAAATAGTTTCTGTCCTTAAACTTTGTAGAATCGCTCTGTATGTTTCAGCAGCAATAAATTATTGGATTAATGGAAGTTTGCAAATACTTATCACATGTCAAGGAGTTAACATTATTGTTGGTTGGAAAAATTTTGTAGTTGATAGAAAAACATCTTTGCTTCAGAGCAGAAACAAAGTTTATTAGAATCCAACCAGTCAAAAAGGCAAGTTATGCATCCAAATGTTTGTGTTGGTCAGAGAAATATTCTATGAGAAATTAGTTGATTTGTTAGAGTCATTAAAACTTTCTAGACCATCCAATGAAAGGCTCACGAAAGAAATGAAAGGAATAAGTTGGCGATGACTGACACAAAAATCACTATAAAAAAGATAATTGATACACCTTTCAATTTGAGGGGCTGCAAGATATTGAGGCACATAACTTAGAAGGTTTTCTTTTTGACTTGTACCAAATCAAACTTAAATTTTCAGATACAATTCGAGGCGGTTTGTCTTAGAACTGTTACATCAATCTTAGAAACTCATAAGCACAAAAGAGCAAGAGGAAAATTCATAAAGTAATGCAGATTTAGTCTATGGCAATCCTCTAATCTAACCGAGAAACAAATATAACACTAAATTTGAGTTATGACTTGCGTACGATACAGAAGAGATACAAGAAACAATGTATCTAATAAAAAGAAGTGTCACCATCACCATCTCTGCTAAAGCTTGTCCAACCTACCAAAATTCTAATATGTGAAAAAGTTTTGACTCTGACAGGGCATAAGCCAAAAGAAAATCCTTCACCATAAAAAGATTCACTGTCCTACTTCGGAAAACAGCCACAAAGAAGCAAGGGATACTAATAATTAGCCAAAATTTTGGGTGTACAACAGCCACAACTTCTCTTCTTGTTTTATTCCATTGATCATCACAAATAACCTCTATCAGTAAAAACACTTAACTACTACTAACAGAAACTGGTATATGCGTAATCCATAAAACTCATTCCACTTTCATGGCATTTCCCTATAGCATAATTCAATCAGTGGCAGTACTATCAGAAGTTAGCAATTTATTATACTATCTAAAAATACAATAAATAGCACACATTTACTTCCAGTTGACAGCTAAAGTCTGCTCAGGCATAGCATATTTACCACTAACATAACAATTTGTTGGGTTCAAAATAAGAAAACTTAAAAAAAATAAACAAGAGAAATAAAAAGACAGTATTTCCCATAATCTATGTATCAATGGTATCCCTAATTGAGAAACAGGTAAATTTCGATAATAATTTGAAGACAAAGAGAAAAAAAAAAGAAATAAATAGTGAGAGGTAGTAAGTGAACGTACAGAAGAGGGAAGCAGAGGGAAAGGAAGGGTGGGAGGCAAATGCAGGCGACCATGGGACGAAACAGAAAGCCTGGTTGCTGCAATGGATAAAGAAAAAGAGGGCATTAAAGTCAACCCCATCTTCTAATAATCTGGCATAAAGTTTCAGAACTTCTCAAGTGGAAGTGCTGGTTTCAAGTTTGAAGAAATTGTTGAAGCAACCACCACCGCAAGTTTCTAAAATATCTTTTCTTTATTGCTCAGCACTAGGCGCCATTTTTATTTTTGTCTTTTTTTTCACGAGACAGCACTAGACTAGATTATATTGCCGTCATTGTAAAATCAGAAAAAAATCAAATAAATATATATTGTCGCAAAAAAATTATTTTATGTATAAATAAATTGTCGCATAATTCTAAAAATAAATCCAGCCGGGGTCACAAAATCATTATCGAATTACCCAAAGTATTTGATAATCATGTCAATTTAAGAAGTCCAGAATTCGGTTTTCAGTGTGTTTTAAAAAAATAGAATTCGAAAAAATGTCCTCGGAGGAAGAAGACCTTCTATGCAGGAGCAACAAGAAAGTCAAAATTGTTGAAGGAGATCGAGAAACCAATGTGGAAGTCTCGGGGGATCCAGTTCGACCATGCAAAATCAAGCACTCATTTAAGGATACCTTGTTAGGGCAACTTGATATGTTACTGGAACATGATGGATGGAGGAATCCACATGAAGAGTGGGATTGTTCCCTGCTGTACAATGATGACGATGAAGACGAAGAGGCTACCCAAGTTTTAAAATCTCCAAGGACAAGTTTTTGGAGATGTGTAAGTCTTGGAAGAATGCCCTAATCGTTAAGTGTATGGGATATGGGCTATGAAACCCTAAGTAGGGCAATTCCTTCGTTATGGAAGTTGAAGCCAGGGCATGTGATCACAGATATTGGCAATTTTTTCTTTATTGTTAGGTTATCCAATGAGGAAGAGTATGAGAGGGCGATGTTTGGAGGCCGCTGGTTGATCATGGGCATTATTTGATAGTACTCAAGTGGTATCCGTTCTTTGATCCACAAAAGGTGAGGTTTGATTGAATACCAGTTTGGGTTTGATTTCCTAACCTACAACTAGAATTCTACAACAAGGCCTTTCTTCGAAGGGTGGGAGATAAAATAGAGAAGACATTGAGGGTCAATGAACGAACATTGTGTGGTGCAAGAGGAAAATATGCTACAGTGAGTGTTGAGCTAAACTTATCACAACCCCTAGTTTCAAAGTTCTCGTTTGCAAGGAGGATTTACCGGATGGAATATGAGGGCCTTTACCAGATATGCTTCCATTGCGGACACTATGGGCATAAACAAGAAAGCTGCCAAAGCTGACGCCAGTCCAGGAAGAAATTGCTAGTCGAGAGGAAAATACACAGGATCAGTAAGATACCTGTATGGAAGACCATGTGGCTATCCGCCCTAAAATTCTCAATCAATATGGAGATTGGATGCTAGCAAGACGATCACAGAGCCGAAGGCCAACAGAACTCACCAAACAAGCTAGAGCAGAAACCTCCACCGAGAAAGTTGATACTGGGTTATCCGAAAAATGTGGAACGGTTTCTCCATCTGACAATTCAGGTCCACCCAAGACTATTCCATCTAGAAAAGGAAAGGAGTCGAAGTTTAAGGAAGGGATAGGATCATGTTTCCACCTATTAGCTGATTTTGTGGAGGAGAATAGGACCGATTCAGGGTGTTGTGATCAAGTAGTTGTAATGTGGCTAGTACCTACAAGAAAGCTTCTATCACAAAGTAAACCTCCACATACCAGCTTTTCTACTCCCATCTTTCATGCCACTGCCCACTGCCTCTAACCCCACCCTAAAATAGAGATGACGAACAACCACACCACTCACACCCACCTTCCTCAGTTTGATCCTAACATAGCATTGGATTAGCCTTTGGATCCTAATGTGATGGAGGAGGATGCAAGTGCAACTCTTGTAGAAGAGAAAATAGAAATTGAAAAAGGCTATGTGGGGCTTGCAGCAGGCAAGCCTATTTGCACAAATAAAGAGCCTGACTCGGCTTAGATTTGACCTTTATCCTTTCTCAAGTATTGCCCATGAATATGTTGTGCTAGAATGTACAGGGTGATTCTGATCCTAGGGTGTTTAACGCCCTTCAAGATTATAAACGCTCCTACAATTCATCACTTTTGGCTATTTTGGAACCTAATGTGAGCGAGAGTCAAGAAGATAAGATTTGTGAAAAGATTGGGTTAGATGGCATTCTCAGGATTGAAGCACATGGATTTAGTGGAGGGATTTGGTTGCTCTAGGATAGGAATGTCATGGAAATAACTCCACTGTTTGCTCACCCTCAACATCTCACAGTGAGAGTTAAAATGACATCCTTCCCTTCATGTTATTGGTGTATGGATGTCCTATTGTTTCCAAAAGACAGGAATTGTGGGATGACCTTGCAGGCTTAAAAGATTCAATAAATGAGTCGTGGCTTTATATTAGGCATTTTAATGATACTGCTACATTGGAGGAGATAACTGAGGAATCTACTGGAATGCAAAAAAGATGCAGGAACTTCAGGAATTGGATGGACTTGATGGAACTGGTAGAACTTGGCTTTGTGGGACCAATCATGTGATCCAGTTAGGTTACTTGAAGAAACGTAAGTAAGTGCAAGGATAGGCAGAGGCCTTTGCAATGTTGACTGGCGTATCATGTTTTCGCAATATGCCATTTGCCTGCTTTACAATTGAACCATATGCCACTTCTCCCTTGCATTGTAGAAAATCAAAGGTAGGACAACTTAGCCAGGCCATTTCGATTTCAAGCTGACTAGCTACTTCATCCAAGCTTCCACTCCTTCTTAAGGGACCAGCAGAAGGACAATTTTCCACTACCATTGTCGTTGGCTTTGGTCAAAGAGGATTTGGTTTATTGGAATAAGAATGTATTTTACAACTTGTATCAACGAAAAATGCGTTTGTGGGCTAAAATCGTGTAGGTTCAACGTGCTTTGGGTCATACTAGTAACTAGGGTCTAATCAATCTGGAGAAAGATTTGCAATAAGAATTATCTCTTTTCTTTGAATAGATTAATTTGCATTGGTTTAAAAAGTTAAGCTCTCTGCACAGTATGATGGTGATCGGAATACAAAATTCTTTCATGTGTCAACCATTGTTCGTAGGAAGCACAACGAAATTGAGGCCTTAAAGGATGATTCTGGTGACTGGATCACAGATACAGGAAATTGATTGAGATAGTTTCTACTTGCTTTCAACATCTATATTCAGAAGAGAATTTTAATACTGTCCAAGCTATTTTGCCAGATGAATTCTTATTTCTTACTGATCATGATAAACAGTTGTTGAACAGAACATTTGATGCCCAGAAAGTCAACCATGCACTATTTGAGATGGCACCACACAAGGCACTGGGTTCGGACAGCTTTCCAGCAATGTTCTTTCAAAAGAACTGGGAGGTAGTTGGAGCTAGACTATGCAAGAAAGTTCTACAAATCTTGAATTATGGAGTAAGCCCAGAGAATATCAATCTAACGTTGCTAGTGTTGATACCTAAGGTGGAGAATCCACAACATATTTCATAGTTGCATCCCATCAGTCTTTGCAATGTCTTGCTAAAAGTGGTGACCAAAACAATTGTAAATCAACTGAAGCCAGTCCTACCACAAGTGAGCTAGCTTTGTGTCTAGAATGTGTTGCACCATTGTATGGACAACATGAAAAATCCTTCTAAGTTTTGATGATTTACAAAACAACTGAAAAGTTAAGCAACACACGTTAATGAACCATTAACACATGTTCTTGGTTTTCATACTCACATTGGCTCTAAGTCAAAATGGCATCAACGCATGAATAAGAAACAATAACATGCTCAGATGATCAGTGAAGTCTACTGGTGTATTGCTCTGCTTCATTAAGGTGCGCTAATGTTGAAGAATGCGCATTGACAATATCCCTGAGGAAATCATTAGATTGTGATAATGGTTATTAAGGCACGTTGTCGAAGATATACTTCATATTCATCCAAGCTGTATCAAAGCTCTTAAGTTGATGGAACACTAATCATTCAAGAATGTTCGTTGATGAGAAAAGGCGTCATTTTTAAAGGCATTCAACAGCGCACGTTGTGAAGAAACAACACGCGTAGTCGATGTGTTGATCAGATACTGAAAAATCTGATATGCTCATCAGGAATTTAAAAATTGAATATTCCTTCGTACGAGAATATGTCAGAATCAAAAAACAAAGCTTTAAAGTCTATAAGGTACGTTAATGTTTCAACAAGGCAAGCTGAAAAAGCTATCAAGACACGCTGATGTTCATCAGGGCACGCTAATGAAAGGCGTTTTTCAACCAAAAGATATGCAACTTCATTAAAGCACGCTAATGAGCTACAACACACTCTGATCTTCTGCTGGGTATTTGAAGAATGCATGTTAATAACAATAACACACGTTAGTGCCTATGACGTCAATTAAAATCAGAATGTTGTACATCTCTCACAATGGCTACTTCAGGGACCACAACGACTATTTCTCAGAGGCTATCTATAAATAGAGTCATTCAAGATAGAAGAGATAAGAGAAATTTTTCAAAAGTGTGCCCAAGATTTGCTAGTTTTATTCTTGACTTTCTCTCTCTTTGTGCTTCCTTGCATTCTTATACCAACTGAATTTTGATTTGAATTTATGTCATTGGGTTGGTGTGAGATATAATTTTTAACTTCGGGAATCCACTTGTAATCAAGCTTAGTGTTAAAGCTTGAGATTAGTATAGGTTTACTTGTTGAAACTTTAAAAAACAAGAGTGGTTACTAGTGAGCCTTAAAAACTAGTGTTGGTTTTCTTGTTTTGGCCTAAAAACAAGTGTGTAGAAGGTTTCTTGTGAGCCTGCAAAAAAAGTTTTTGTAATGGTTTGCCTCCACCAACAAGTGAGGAAGACTTAATGGATTCAAAAATCTTTAGTGAGCTAGAGGAGTTGAAGTAGGTCAAGAATGACCGAATCACTATAAAACAAGGACTTCTCTCTTCTATCCTGTCATCTCCTTACTGTCATTAATTTCATTTATTGTGGTTGTGTATTGGATTTAATTTCTGTTTTGGTTTTTGATATATTGTGCAAAAGTTTTCAAAAGCTTTCAAATTTACAACTTGAATCCAATCCACCCACTCTTGGAAAGTCATATTGGGATTATATGATGAACATCTATGACACTATCATAATTGTCCAGGAAATTCTCCACAAAATGAGTGATCGACCTAGGCAACAAGGCATAATGATAGTGAAGATTGACTTGGCATAAGTTTATGACAGAATCCGTTGGCCCTTCGTAAAAGAAACACTGCAAAAATGGGAATTCCAAGTTAGATGTTGACAGCAATCATGAGCTGCATTACCACTTCCTCGCTGTCTCTTTTATGGAATGGGAATAGAACACGATCTTTTAAACCAACGAGATGGGTCACGTAAGGAGGTTCCCTTTCCCCCTACCTTTTTGTGTGTTGCATAAAGAGATTAACTCATTTAATATAAGGGGCAGTTGCAGCTAGCCATTGGAAATCGATTTCTGCTAGCAAAGGTGGACCCACAATATCACACTTATTTTATAGATGATCTTGTTTTGTTTGCAGAAGCATATATGGATTAGTTTGTTGTTATTAAGAAATGCTTGGATTTATTTTGTGCAGTTTCGGGTGTCAAAGTAAATTATGGAAAATCAAAACTTTGCTTCTCCAAGGGCACTAACCCTAATGATATCTCAGCTATTGCAGCTTTAGGTCAAATCCCTGTAGGGGAAGACATTGGAATGTATTTGGGTATATCCATTGTACACACTCGGTGGCAAGGGGATAAGTGCTACTCGCTCTTGGAAAAGATTAATACCAGACTTGCTGGATGGAAAAGCAAATACCTCTCATTTGCAGGCAGATTAATGCTAGTCAAATCAACTTTAACAACAATGCCAATGTTTGCTATGCAGATGGCTTTCCTACCAAATTCTATATGCCATGCAATTGATAAGAAAGTTTGGGGTTTCATATGGGGATCAACTTCAGAGAATAAGAGAATCCACTTAGTTTTGTGGTCGAACGTAACCAAAACAATGGAATGTGGATGGTTGAACATAAACATTGCATAGGAATTGAACCTTGCTTTCATGGCCAAATTGGGCTGGAAAATGACAGAAAATAATGGAACATTATGGAAAGTTGTACTTCATCACAAGTATGGTGATCTAGTTGATAATACGCCTTCTTCGAGTAGCAAGTCGAATACTTGGACGGGCTTAAACCAAGCATGGGACTTGGTAGAAAAGGGTAAATGCTGGAGTCTGGGAATGAAGCCATGATAAAGTTTTGATTAGAAGTATGAGTTGGAGAATCACCTTTATTAGCTCGAGCTATAAGCCTAGTTTCGGAGAGGGATTTGCAGTAAACCACCAAGTATTACTGGAATCAAGAGCAGTGGAATTGGCAACTGTTAGGGATTTTCTTGCCGAATGAGGTGTTAAAGGAATTTTCATCCTATGCGATTTCTACTGACCAAAGTGTAGAAAACTCTTGCTATTGGCATGTCTCAAGCTCGGGCTGTTTCACGATCAAATCAACAATACAAATGTTACAACAAGAACAAGACTATTCCAATAATGAGCTTTGGAAGAAGGTATGGATACTATCGACAACTCAGAGAGTGCAAAATTTGTTGGAATTCGTGACTAAATTTATGACATTCATAAGTATATATGGCAGAGAAAATAAAAAAAAACTAAAATTCCACAAAGGATCCATGCACGTCGACATACACAATTAGGGTTAGCAATTTTTACCTTAAAGAATTGCTTCTATAGTTTGGCCGAATGACGATGTTGGTATAGCTCTTAGTATAAAACTCGAAACCCTTTCTCCCATGTTTCCTTTGCACGAACGTGACTAATGGTATCCACACAAACAAACCTCTTATGGATTGGTGGAGTGTACTAGTACTTAGAATCTCAATTCTAATCTCACAAAATAATTTTCTCTCTTTTATGTGTCACATGCAAATTCGCCCAAGCCTTCACAAAGGTGTGTTTCATATATTTATAAGCACTTGGAAACCCTAGTCATGTTGCACTAAGTTTTCTCTTTCTTGTCCTACAATAATAAGAACTCCTTATTTAATTAGGTGTTTTAATCAATATGTATTAGGATCAAAGAAGACTTAGTCAAACTAGGACTTATTTAAGTGTGTGCTGAATTTTACAATGATTAATTAATGTTATTGAGCTTTTAATTACATAATACATTATCATTAGATAAATCACTCTCTTATTAATATGCATGGGCCCAAAACATGTTTAACTTAATAAGTAATTTATATTAAAAGCTCATTACATTAATGGATAATATCTTGTATCATATAATCCTAAATTATTAATGATTAATCATATTAATAATTCAATTACCATAAGAGAGAATATTTGTAAGTCGATCCAATTTGTTCTAGCGTGTGGCCCAATAGGCTCACTCAAAATTGGCAATGAGCCTTGTCCCAAAACTTGAGCCCATTGTCAATAAGCGGTATCTAGTAATACATTATGACAACCCAATATCAAATGGAGTTGGTGATCTGAGTTAACCTTTCATAGTTTGATGTTTAGTCCTTTTGTCTCACGATATCTAGATTAAGCATAAGGCATGGTTATTTGTCAACCTTATATTGCTTAATGTGTTTTTTGATCCCAAGTAGATTGATATAACAAATTTTTAGTGTAAGTCCTAGCCCCAAATGCATTGTATCCAGATTATATTTGATATATACATTAAGAGGCATTGTTTTATCTCTTTATTATTCCTGTGTATGTTTAAATTGATAAAATGCCCATGGATAGTGATTCTGCTTAAGTTATTAAATATGTGATTTGGATAGTAAAACCTTGAAGTATAAAACAATACTATTCTAAATATCCCTAGTCAATTATTGTCATGGGAGTGGTAATAAACCAAGACTAGTATGTGCTCTGTGAGATGATCATGTTTTACTGGTCATAGGATATGAGATATCAATAAGAGAACATAGAACATGTTAGAGAACAGTGTTTTGGATCGATTCGCTTATGAGAATACTACATGGTTGAAAGGTCATAAGTATTTCTCATGCAATGCTTATACTTGAATCCCTCGACCTAAAATCACTGTGGATTCTTGGGTGATTTCTCGTATACTTTGACATACGCCTAATGTTATTCATAAATGAATAGCAAGTATGGGTATGATTGGGTATGTCAAGAGTCATGCTAAGAAACATTAGTGAAGTGAAGGGATTGCCCCTCTCGAGAAGAGAGAAGATATCACCAGCCACTTGATTAGTGAAACTGAGTAGCGTGTGGCCACACCCAAATAAGATGATAAGTGTTATCGTTTATTTGACTTAGTCAGGATCACTAAAAGATCAAGAAAATGTTTAAGCATAAATAAGGGTGACCCGTTCCATGCCTTATGCTAATTCAGATATCGGGAGGCAAAGGGTTGTATACGATTGTATTTAGGTTACGTTGATTTGTAATTGACATTCACTTCAATTTGGGCAATCATAATGTCTTTCTAGAGACCAATTATGATTTATGGGCTTTAAATTAATTTTGGGGTCCACTGCCAACATTGAATGAACCTACATGATCGCACACAATAAAGGTCTGGGTTAGGAATGAGGCTAATTTTCTTGTTGGGCATTAGTTTATGTTAATGATTAAAACATAATGAGGTGGGCTCAAGGTGAATTCGACACACTCATTTTTAGGCCATAAAGAATTATGAATTCGGCCTACTAATGTTGTTTTAATTAAAAAGGTTTAATTAAATAATTAAAAGGGAAGGAAGAAGACTTCTTGTTTAAGTAGGACTTGTTCAAGAAGCAATCTCCTATTTTTAGGAGGAGAAAGGTCGGCCACTAATGGGTGCAAACTAGGGTTTGTGCAATGAGAGGGTGGCGGCACACAAGTGAGTTCCAATTAGGTTTGGTCTCCTATTTTTTAGGAGTGTATAGCCGAGCACATAATGAATAGGGAGGAGAGAATTTGATTCAAAATAAAACCCTAATTTTGTGGTGCATATTCGGCATACATAAGGGAGGTAAACCCTAGGGTTTTGGGGACTCTCTTTTTCTCACTCTTCCTCCAAGCCGTAACCTAACAAGAGAAAAGAAGAGAAAATTTAATTCTCTCACTTGCCCTAGCTTAAAGGTTCGACATTCATTCAATAGAGAAGGAGGAAAATTGTTTTGCTTATGCCTTCATTATTCTGAATTCATCAAAGGCTTGAAAAGCTTCCTTGAGTGCTAGCACATGTGATCCTATCCCGTTGATCTTGTGTGTGTGTGAGAGTAGAGGGGAGTCGTCGTTTGGCAGTCCCTAAGTCAATAACAATTCAGCATTAGCTAAGGAGAAATGGATCAAATTTTGATCCGGGCTCTTTTGGTGTTTGCTGAAATTCGGTCATCAAAGTAAGAGGTAATAAAATTATGCACTTAATTTAATATGATTATATTATCATACTTGGATCTTGTCACGTGTTTCTTGTGTTTTTTCACTGCGTATAATATTGATTAGTCGCATAAGAAACCCAACACAAATGACATTGATAACCCATTTTATTAATTCATTTGAGTATGCATACATTCTATCAATCCTACTCATCAAATGACCTAAAGATATCACTCTTCATAAGAGGAATAAATTCGTCACTCTCACTATCACTCCTCTACAAGATTCATGACATATCCAATCATAACCTTTATTGTTACCCTGTTATGGATAGCATTTGACTAAGTTAAAATATGTGATTCCTCAGGTAGGAGTTGATAGTGAGTTTCAGTCAGATGATTCAAGCATCACTATTGCATGAAAGCTACTTGTAACATTAATCCATGAAGTGTTTTCATAGCGGGTCAGTCCAATATATGTTTCCTAACATATATCTATGTTATAAGTGATATCCAATATCCATAATCAGTAAAATGTGATTATTCACTTAGCAACTTACTAACCTTAATACATTATCATTCCCATGATAAGAATTGATTAGGGATGTTTAGAATAGTATTCATTTTACCTTAGGGTTTTACTATCAAGTCAAACTTGATGAAATAAGGAAGAATAATCTATTCATGGAGGTTTTATCTTCATAAAACATATTATAATATTTCATAGATATGAAATAAAATGTCTCTTTATTAAATGATAAATTAAATGACAATGCACATAAATGATTGGACTAGGGCACCAAAACTAACAAAATTTTCTACGGCAGGTCCTCCATAATGCACCACTCACAAAAGCTAATAAGGTGAGAAGGAACTTGGGCACAAATGGTAGTTGTCAAGTCTATTCAAATGCTCTAGAGGATTGTTTACACATATTAAGAGATTGCTCAAAAGCTTGGGAAGTGTGGAATAATCTTAGAGCGTTGGCTCATTGTCCACCATCCTACAATCTGAAGATCCAAGGCTTGGTTTGGGCAAATCTTTGAAAGGATAAGGAATAAGCAACTCTCTTAAATACAACACTACGATGGTTGTGGCATTGGCGAAACCTCTGTTGTTTTAGACATGGGCAATCCATCCTTATACGCCGCGACATTTTCATCCAGCAATAGGTATGGAACTATCAATATGTTAAACAATTGTGTACTGGAAATTTGGTTTAACAACATCAAAAGCAGGTGGCCTTGGTTGGTTAGAAGCCGCCAAATATGGGGGTTGTAAATCTGAATACTCCCAATCATTTGCTCGATTGGGATTGCTTCAGTAATTAGAGCAAAAATTTTTGCGATTTGGAAGGAACTGATTTTGGCGAGACAAGCAGGATTCACAAGACTTGAAGTGGAGGTGGACTCCCAAAATCTTTATGCCTTGCTTACTTCCCTAGAAGCAAAAATAGGAGCTCACTATGGCATGCTTGCTGACTGTCTGAGATTGTTATCTACTCAAGATTGGCAAGTTTCTATCAGAAAGATCTACAGATAAGCAAACAGGTGTGCAGATTGGTTATCCAAGAAAGGTGTTTGTCTTCCAAATGGGGTTATTGATGTCTTGTTTTCTGCTCCTAATGATGTCATATAATGACTAGGGATAGCAATTTATACCCTACCCGACGAGTACCGATCCTACCCGTACCCAGTTAAAGCAGGTATTACCCGTTGGGTAATATCCTTACCTACGCCCATTACGCATTACCCATACCCGCTGTATACACATATATATACATAAATCTGTACACATATATCCACACACACACACACACACACACACACACA
>CAODLS010329173.1:0-13688 GCA_948243855.1 Flueggea neowawraea
TAATAGTTTTGGCCAGTAACTTGCTTTTGTTTTTCTTCTTGCCTTAAGCCACTGCTCCTTTTAACTTGAATAAAATGAATTATTTTATGGTATGAATGTGTTTCATATGAAAGATTTTAGGTTCTGTGGGAGATTGATAATTGATTATTGTGAATTTTGTTTGATAATTGTGTGTTTCCGATTTGAAAAAAAAAAAGAGTAAAGAATTTTACATAAACATTTTACTTGTTAATTTGAATTTAGTCCTTGCAAAGTTTATGTATAAACCTCTGCAGGATGGAGACAAATGAAATCTTATGCAAAATATTGTTTTTACTCATTTTAGTTACGCTTTCGATTAATTAGTTGTGACTTTGAGTTGAAGTTTTCAAGAAACCACAAGCTTTACAGGTGAAAATTCATTCCTTTTCATTTCTTGATTTTATGGACCAATATATGCTCTCAAGTTTGTTAATTAAATATTTGACTTTTACAATTTCTTTTAATAGCCATGAAGGTAGACAACGAGCAGGGTTGAAGCATGGTTATGGAAGTATTTATGGATTCAATTCGAGAACTCATAATGGATGATCCAATAGAACTTGTTCATGACACAAAAGCGCTACAAGCTGAGCTCGAAGTCTGATGAGAAGACTAAATTAGATAAATAGATTTATGTAGTTATTGTATTTTAACATTTAACTATTAAATATAATTTTGAATTAATTCGGATGTCAAATATTATTATTTGGTTTTTTCATTATTATTAAATAATTTAATAATAATAAAAATAAAAATTATAAAATAAAAAGACAAATATAAAATTCTTCTTACTACGAATTGGTCGCAAGAGTTGATACGGATTTGTGACGGATCGGTAGCAACATCTTGAGACGGATCCGTCTCAATATTTTGCGACCGATTCGTCTCAATCGTTCAGACTGATCCTTCGCAAAATGTTGCCAAGGATCCGTCGCAGCATGGCTATTTCACTTGTTGACAAGATTGCGACGACAGCTTCATCCGTTGCAATACTTTGCGACAAAGTCGTCGCAAAAAGGCCCGTTGACTTGTTCCCATTTTGCGACCACCTAAAAATTCGTCGCAAGGCAGTTTTTGCGACGCAGAATTGGTCTCAAAAATTCGTCATAAAAACTCTCGTCGCAAGAGAATTCTTGCAGTGGCGAAAGCTCGCTGCAGAACAAAATCCATCTCTCAGAATCCCAAAGCCAACGACAGGTGGGATTAATGATCTACCCATTCCATCATAGAACATATTCTTTCGTTCTTGCCCGTCAAAGAAGCTGTCAGGATTTGTTGTTTGTCAAGGCAGTGGGACTTTATGGACTTCAACTCCTAATCTCTTATTCCATTGTGAATCTGATCAACGGGAAGAAATTCACCGGTTCGCCGAGTTCGTAGACAAAATCTTGAAGACATACGTTTCCCCAAAGATAAAAAAAAAAAAGTTCTTCCTCGACTGCTTTAATTGTTGCCCTTTTAATAGTTACTGCTCATGGATTCGTTTCGCTTCAAGTCACCAGGTGGAAGAACTATGTTTGCATTGCCCGAATCCTTTAGGATACGAGTTTCGTTGTTCTCTTTATACTAACTAGGTTTTAGTGCATGTGCTTTGCACTTGAATTTTTATTTTTTATAAAAACTTTAAAAAATTATGTTTCAAATAAGATTAGATTATATTTTCAATAGAACATAAATTCAATATATATATTTGTATTTTTGTATTTATAAAGTAAATAAAAAATTAAAATAATGTTAATTTATTTAGTTTAATTAACTAATTCATTCTTTTTCATTACTTAAACTTTTCTCCTAAATGCACATCGACTGTCAATATCTTTCTCACCTCTATCAAAACAATTAACTTTATCCATTACCAACTTTGTTCGTAAATAAACTGAACAATAAGGTATTTTTGACAAAAAAAATATTGGTAGAAAAATACTATATTGCTTTCTTATGGTATATTGATAATATACCATAAGAAAGCAATATAGCTTCTTGTTTATACCAAGTCTCTGCTGAACTTTTTATTTTTATTATTATTATTATTATTATTATTATTATTATTATTTCTACTGCTATTCTAAAGCCATTGAATTTCTAGCTTGACATGTTCAAAACACACTTAATCAAAATATTTTGGATTAAAAAAGTTTTTTCACTCTTTGAGATGTGCATGTGGCAATATATCTTAATATATATGAACATAAATTTACACAAAACTTGAAAATAATTTTGATTTACACAATATGAACATGAAATGTCTTATAATTTTAAAAAATAATTCAAATACTTAAATAATATTTATCACAATATTGTGAGGATCGTTAAATTGAATTAATCTTCAGCCAAATACGATATTCAATTAAGAACACTGAACAAGATAACGCGTCTCACTTGCGTGAGTTTGAGCAACATACCCTCAACGGTGCATTGTCTCTCATATTGTGGGCCTTTGGTAGTGAACATTTTACTCACAAAATGTTGGCATTATTCATGTTTAAGGATTTCCTAAAAAAATTCTATCTAATCTTCACTTCTTAAGGACTTAAGATTCTTAAACCTTTTTCTCGCATTCATATTGGAATTTCTCCAATAGAATAAGACCTTGTTAAATTCCTCACAATCTCATGTTTGAGATTTGCGTGGGTTAGGTGCAACTCGATTTTCTCCTAACTTCTAGGCTAGAAGCGGATAAAAAACTTTAGACATTGTCCTTGATCAAACTATGACCAATATCATTAGCTCTATAATCATATAAGCCCTTTTGTCTATACTAACATGATTAGGACATTTGTAACAAGTATCAACATCATTGGTCAAAGACTATGAGCTTAGTTAGTGTCACACAAACTAACTGCTCTTTAAATGCAATAAGCGCTCCACATTGCATCTTGATATTTGCAAAATAGCTAAGTGACTTTGCAAAATAGCTAAGTGACTTCATCATCCTACACAAATAAGATGATGAATGTAGTGGAATTTTCTAACTTTCACATTTCATAGACATTTTGGACCAAAATGTATTGAGTGATATTCTACTCCTCCTTGAATTCAGCCTTAGCCAAGTTCAAATGAGCACGAGCTTTTTGCTCTCAGAGTACACGCTAGATTCTCATAATCTAGGGTTTACAATTGTTGCCGTCCAAGCTCAACATAGCTTAACATACGTTCTCATATGGCTCAACATCAATCGACTTTACAAGCAGTGAATATTACAAATAACAAGATATAACTGCACAAAAGTAAGCCATAGAAATACATATATATTTACTATCTAACCAAAATTAAACTAGCATAACCTCTTATTAAGCTTTGAATCGAAATGTACACTAAGCGCACATTTACCATCTCAATCTTAATAATTAACTATACTATATTTAATTTTATAGACAGTAAATAATGATTGTTTGAATTCACTTTTAAAGTCCAAATGACCTAAGGGAATCCATGTTGGTCATCTCAATTATTTAGACAGACTCAATATTTGGGCAATTTATTCAATATACAAAAAATATTGCATATTAAAGTAAGGCAAATCAACAACACAATAGGCCAAAAAACAATAAATTAACATGCAATCCAAACAATCAGTCTTAATGTTAATACACGTACATCAACATTGGTCAGCATTAACACAAATAATGCTTAAATATCACAAAAATAATTTCAAATCATATAGCACTAAGTTTATACCTACAAATTTGGATACATAATGGACCACAATCCAACATAATAGAATAAAATTCGTAAGTTGTCTTTTCAACTTTTCAAGAATTTTATAAATCATACGACCATAAAGTGAATATTCCACTTCTCATGATCTCTCTTCGTGATCACGGTTTAATATTGGACATACCAATTTTAAAATATTTTTAATTATCTAGAATCTCTAAGTGTCTTTCGACGACACTTAAAGGTCTATGTTTTCATGAAATTCTAGAATGGACCAATGCCTTAGCCAATATCGGTGATGGAAATTCATAATCTTTTACGAAATAAAGAACCTTCATCATCTTTGCGCACTTAATTCACAATTATTTCTTTCCTTTATGACCTCCATTATCTCAAAATACTCGTTTTAGGAGTCGTGCAAATTCTTTCTTAATTCGCACTATGTTCGATGTAATGTGGTTTTATCTCATTCGCATATTTATAATAAATTACAAATAAAATAGGTATATACATACTCGCGTATTACCCAAATAATTAAAATCTCATTTCAATTATCTAAATGAGAACCACATTTGCATTTTTTTTAAATTAATTATTTTCAAAACTAATTTCCAAAATAATTATTGGAAGAAAATATATTTTTCATAATTTTTAAACAATTTTAAATATTCAAAAAATTTGGAAAAACTAATTCTGAAACTCAAAAAATTGTGAAAATATATCCAAAATTACAGAAAAATATAAATTTTAATTTTGCCTAATATTTCTCAAAATTTTAAGGTCGGGAACTGAGTCACGTACTGACACGCGAAATACGGGGCTCCACACGCGCCGTTCTAACGTACTCCATACGCCGTCACTGACGGAAATCTCCGCAACCACGTGTCGCGTGAGAATTGCACCATGTGTCGAAGTTTGATTTGACCACATGTCTTATTAACATATGTCCGACAACGATTTGTTGCCGACAATTGATTCACATGGACACGAATCTAACACGTGTCGGTTTGTCATTGGTCGCTTTCGGTCAACTTTGACTGACATTATTACCTCCGCCAGGTGTCGCGGTGTGAGTGGTTCGTATCGGCGAATCAAAATTTGCCAAGTCTCCATTCTTATCAGATGAAAAAAAATTATCTGTAAGTTTTTCACTCATTATTTTTCGATCGGGTTTTCAATGATTTGACGATCTTTCCGATGGAATTTCACAACGAAACTTGGGAAACTAACATTTTTTAGGTTGCTGATCTCAAATATTTTATCATAATTTCAAAAATCTGACTTTCAATTTTTGGCTTCGGACTAACTCGAACAAAAAATGACGTTAAAGACCGAAAGTCGAATACAAGAAATTTACTGTAGGTATTACAGACATAGACCAACAAGAATTTCAAAATATATTTTGAAATTCGTACTCCGTTCTGATACCACTGAAGGAATCTACTACGGGTTTAACAGATACACATTATAATATGTAGGTTCGATTTACCTACCTCGATTTCAGCATACGCTCAACCTAATCAGCAGTGGAAGACAACAAGATCAGGATCGGTTGATGTTGGTCTAGCGAGAAAACCACGGTCGGGTTATCGACGGGAGTGCTTGTCTGTTTCGCAGCTTAGATGCCACTATTGATCTAAACCATCAACAAACGAAGGACAAGTGGAGAAAGAGAAGGCATGGAGGATTGAAAGAAGCTCTCTCTTCTTTCTTTCCCTCTCCCTCTCTTTTCTTATGGTCAGATTCTATTTGTTTCAGAAAAGAATGAAAGAACTTGTTCTTTCATGCTTAATATATAAGCCTTCAAATGGGCCTATAAGCCCAATGAGATTTTCACATGGGCCTTAAGGGCTCATCTTAATTGTGCTCTCCAATTGGTCTCGGTCCATCGTCCTGGTTCACACCTTAACCGATCGAGTTTGGTTCATCCGTCATGGGCGGACCACTTTTCCAGCACCATTAATTCCTTCCATCATCATATTATATTTGTTTCAGAAAACAAAACCCTAAACTTCATTATCAATGGTATAAACTATAAAGGAATACAAACCTACACTTACCGCAAAGTCGAAACTTTCTGAAAAAGGCGAACACAAATCATGCAGCTCAAAACACATAATTAGTGATTATCTGACGACGTCATGCAGCACATCCTTTCGTTTTGTAGCATCAAAGATGCCGTCAAGATTTGTTCTTTATCAAATAAGTTGAATGTAATACCCCGTCTGTTCCGATTGGAGTTCTGAAGCTTTCCGTTTTATTTCGAATCGGTTCTTAAATGATTCCGATGATGATTGGGTGTTTAATATGATGAATAAATATTGATGAAGTTTAATCATGTTAATTTTTGCAAAGTTTGGTGTTCGAATGTGATCAAGTTCGTTTTTGATCTTGTTTCGTTGGTTGGACTTAAGAATCTGAGATATGATCGGGTTTAAGAACTCAGGTTTGAAATATATATTTCAAGCCTCATTTGTTTGGAAGTATATGGAATAGTGGATAAGTATGATTTGATTTTTTGGAGATTTTGCATTAGCGGATCACTTCTGGAGTGCTTATACTACCTTTGTTAGTGACGTCTGGGCTTGTTCCACGTGCCCCTGACCTCAGTGAATGTATATCGAGTTGGGTCTATTTTTGTGTACCTAAACCATATGTCTTCACCAGGACTTATCTTTGGCAGTCTGGCTTACAGTTTGAATTGTTTTTGTTATGCTCTATTATCGGGTCAAGTATCATAAACCTCTATGTTTGATCTTTGAAAAAGCATTGAGTTTGTACTCTCTGGCATCTGATTCATTGAGCTATTGGCATATTTCTTTGTTGCCTTATGTTTTTGTACGTTCTGGTATCTCCAAATTCATCCCATTCTTTGTTGACATTGTCAGACAAAGTTAGACTTAGTCTTTCCTCTTTGTTGGAGCGTTTTGTGTGTTTCTCTGTAGCACCATCTTGTTAGGTCGCTGGATAGCTATCCGTACCTATTTGATTCTGTTGACTTTTAGGTCAGTGTCTATTGGTTTTGGTCTTTGCATCTTCCTTTGCATTTGGTCTCTGTACCTGCAGTGTTATGCACTTTCTGCATCGGTTGTTTGCATATTGTTCTCCATGTGTGCATGTTGCACGTTGCCTAAGTGTTGGTTACACACTTGATATCTTTTAGCCAAGATTCTGATTTGGATTTGTTTTGGGAGATCTAGGGTTGATCTTAGCTTTGATCTATTTGTTTCTGAATTCGAGGACGAATTCTTTTTAGGGGGAAGGTATGTAATACCCCGTCCGTTCCGATTGGAGTTCTGTAGCTTTTCGTTCGATTTCGAATCGGTTCTTAAATGATTCCGATGATGATTGGGTGTTTAATATGATGAATAAATTTTGATGGAGTTTAATTTAATTAATGACCCTTTGATCTTATTGGACGTTGGTTCGATCGAATGAAGTGTTTTTGGGCAAGAAAAAACATGTTTTTGAAGTACACAGACATACATCTTTTACCATGTCTTTCGGCCCTTTGACTATGTCTTATTTCCTCGACACACGACCACACGATTTTGCCCGTGTCTTGGAGTTAATGCCCGTGTCTTACCATTTATGCCGTGTCTTTCCAAAATGCCACCGTTTGCTTTGCTTCAGCTTTATAAACCCTCAACCCGACTCTTCTTTGTCTTCCACCATTTTTCTTCTCTTTTTTCACCCAAAACCTCCCCAAATCCTGTTAGGGTTGTGCCCTAATCCAACCATTGATATACATTGTCATTATATTTATTATTTAATAAAGAGGTATTTTATTTCATATCTATGAAAATTATATTGTTTATGACAATAAAACTTCCATGAATAGGTTATTCTTCCTTATGTCATCAAGTATGTGACTTGATAGTAAAACCATAAGGTTAAAATAATACTATTCTAAAAAATTCCATAATCGATTGTTATCATAGGAATGATAACAAGCCGATGTTAGTATGTTGCTAATAGGATAATCACGTTTTACTGATTAAAGATATGTGATATCACTTAGAACTTAGATACATGCTAGGGAACATGTATTGGACTGACCCACTATGAAAGCACTTCATGGATCAATGTCACAAGTAGTTTTCATATAGTGGTGATGTTTGAGTCATCTGACTGAAACTCACTATCGACTCCTACATAAGGAATCGCAAATTTTGACTTAGTCAAATGTTATCCGTAACAGGGTAACAATAAAAGCTATGATTGGATATGTCATGAATCTTGTAGAGGAGTGATAGTGAGAGTGATGGATTTGTTCCTCTTATGAATAGTGATATCTTTAGGCCACTTGATGAGTAGGATTGATGGAATGTATGCATACTCAAATGAATTGATAAAAAGGTTTATCAATGTCATTTGTATATCAATCTATTTGGGATCAAGAAACGCATTAAGCAATATAAGGTTGACATGTGACCATGCATTATACTTAATATAGATATCGTGAGACAAAATGACTAAATATCAAACTGTGAAAGGTTAACTCGGATCACCGATGCCACTCAATTTTGGGTTGCCATAATGTATTACTAGATACCGCTTATGAACTTTGGGCCCAGTGTTTTGGGACGAGGCCCATTGTTAAATTCGAGTGAGCCTATTGGATCACACACAAGAACGATTTGGATTGGTTCACAAATATTCTCTCTCATGGTAATTAAATTATTAGTATGATTAATTTGATTAATCATTAATAGCTTAGGGTTTTATGATTTAGATCATAAATATAATATGAGATATTATACATTAATGTAATGGGCTTTTAATATTAATTACTTCTTATAATATTTTGGGTATAAATTATGTGTGACATAATTTAGGCCCACGTAGATTTAATTAAGGAGTGGTTTACTTAGTGATAATGTATCATATAATTAAAAGTCCAATAACATTAATAAATCCTAGGTAAAATTCGGTCATACTCCTATTTTTTAGGAGCTTTTATTCTTATATGACAAAGAGAAGGAAACCCTAAAAGGGATATAGAAAATTCGGCATACACACCCCAAATTAGGGTTGGTGGCCGAATTCCTCCTCTTATTTCTTAGGAGTGTGCCGAATTTGTGAAGGAGGCCTAATAAGGAATTCTTATTCTTGTAGGACAAGTATTGGGTAAACCCTAGTGTGCCTCTTTAGGTTTTTTATGTGCCTATAAATAGGAGTCACATTCTTCTATTTTTCTCATGGCAAAGGTAAAGCCGAATTTGTGAGTATCACAAACAAAGAGAGAAAATTATTTGTGAGAATTAGAATAAAGATTCTAAGTGCTAGTACACTCCACCAATCCAAGGAAGTTCGTTCGTGTGGATATCTCTAGATATGTTCGCGCAAAGGCAACGTGATTCCAAAAGGGTGATTCGAATTTTGGATACTAAAAACTACACCAACAATTCATTCGTTCATACAATCAAACTTTGATTTTTCAAGGTAAAACCTTAATCCTAATCGTTTATGTTGATGTGTATGGATCCTTAGTGGAATTCTAGGATTAAAAATTTTGTTATTTCCGTTGCGTTATCCGTTACATGATTGTCATATTTATTTATGAATTCCAACAAATCCACCTTATCTTGCCTCCCATTGGTTCTTTTTTCATTCTTGAGGTAAAAATATCATTCTATCTTAGTTTTTCTTTCATTTTATGCATTTGTTCTTGTTGGGAGCTTATTGAACAAAAATGGGTTTCTTTGAGCTAGAGTTTCAGATTTGAGCTTGTTTATAGTAAATGTAGGTTAGATTTTTGTTGTTTGATGTTGTATCTAGCATGGGAGAGGCCAAATTTATGTTTGGTTTTGTGTTTTGGAAGAGAATGGATGTAGGTTTGATTTTCAGGTGACTTTTGTGATTACGGATTGTTGGCATTCAACATTTTGGGATCGACACTCCAGAATCTTTAATCCCAAATAATCAATTGTGAGCATGAACAAATCAATTGTGAACCTCAATATAGGAGCACCATGACAATTGGCAAAGGATTTTGGCTAGTGTACTCAGTAACATGATTTGAAAAATCATCCCACAGCGTACACATCAATGTATTGTTGCTGTTAAAAATCAAAGTTGTGTCGATTCAAAATGAGGGAAAAACATGACCCAAAAATTAAAGAAAAAAATAGATAGATATTATAGAGAACACATGCTTTAACCTAACAGGAGAGAGAATTCTAGAGATGTGAGTGATCCGGCTGGTGTCTGACATTTCAAACACTATTAGACATCTATTTTCGATCCACACAGATAATGACACCAAAGAATAGCTTAACATTTACTGGCAACAGGTCGACAGATTCAGTTCACCATAAAAAATGATAACATATGTGGTTGACAATAATAAAAATTAATGCATTATGGCATTATGATTGGAGTAACTCATCTTTCATTTTTTACAATTGACGTCAGGGTTCAAAGAATAATTCCAACAAAATAAATTACTTCAAAGATCAACAGTCAACACAAGACATAAACCAAGTATTAGATCATTTTTAATGTTCTCTTTATATTAATTATTTTCTTTATTAGTCTTTAAATTTCCTCTTTAATCCTTTTTTTATCTCATTCTGCAATTTCAGAAACATCATGAGAGATTGTTTTAATATAACATAAAACCTATCCAGCAGTAGACACGTTCCCACACAAATTCAAGAAGCCATATTGACACACAGCATTACAGATTGAAAGCATTAGATAAAAGTGCTTACGAAGAATCGGTAAGTTGAATTTTGACTCTCCTACTTTCTCTTCCATATGAATTTGAGAGTTGAATGTTGCCAACAGCAATAATCCGACCAATAATATCTGTAAAGTAAAAAAGTAGCGACTAATAAAAATATCCCACAACCACCATGTAAAAAATGAAATATTTAATAAAACTTACCTACTAAATATGAGTTGTCAACGGACAATGCAACAATATCACTAAACGATGAGAAATCGAAAGTCATTTCCCAATGGTTTGACAATCACTTTCCTTCACTGAAGTCTAAAACATAAAGTTGATCTTGTAGAGATGTTTTGTCGCTTTATATTGGCCGTCATTTTGTGCAACTACAAAATTCTGAAAGGTGTAACCCTTTCCCTCCTCTAACAACCATTCAAACTTACTCAAGAAAGCTTTTTTCACGATGGCTTGAATTTTTCCATTCTGCAAAGAGCATAAAAATCAATTTGCAAAATATAGTTATTATTCTTTTAAAATTTAATTGTCTACCTTTTCGTCTTGCAGAACAAATTCTATGGTATTAGTTTGATCGATGGAGCCATAAACAGGAACCTTCCATAGTCTGATTATCTGAGCTTTAATTTTTCAGGTCTCCTTTGCAGGAGTGATATCACCAACAAAATCGTAACGTTTCGCCATAACTTGTACTATGTATAAAATGAGAAAAGTAATCAGACTTTTAAGAACCAAATACTCTTTCGTTTAACTTACCTTGTTGCATATTAGCCAAGAACTGAAAGGAATAAACAAAAAAAGTTCAGATTAAATGATATCATAAAGGTAGAAGAGAAATACAAAAAATCATTCAAACCTCGAGGTATTGCAATGTTCTTCAATTGTTCTAAAAAACCTGCGTTTCTATGAGTATATATATAGATTATGTCATAGATGATTAAGCAACACCAGATTTTCAGCGAAACAAATAAAGAAACAAATAAGAGAAACGAAATCAAATCAAGAAACATAATCAAATAGCTAATACATTTCCATCTTCATTGATTTAAATTTGTAAAACAGAAGGTATTGAATTCCCGATTCGGATTCCACTGAATATATCGGTATCAAATCAAATTTCACAACAAAGATCAAAGAAGTATAAAAAATGCACAAAAAAACTGCATTCCCAATGCCCCAACACTGCGGCGGCCAACGCATCATCTTTGATCCTTGGCATTTTTATGACTTCAAATCATTTCAAAAGCCTAAAAAAATTTCACAGAATAAGAAGCAACTGCTTGACCTAATCTATACATGGGAACAGAGAGAACAAAAAGGGAAAGCAGTAACAAAAATCACAGCGTCCATGAAATCCACAATTCTTCTTCATTTTTATATGTTCAGCGGCCGCTTACCTGACATTCTCCTTCATTTTTAATTTATGAGTGACTATTTTCAGAAATAAATTCACTAAATTATAATCATATTTGGTTAAATTTTAATTATCATAACATATATAAATGTATGGATGTGGAGAAAAAATTGAACACTTTTATCTCTTTTTTATTTATAAATATTTTTAAGTCCTTTATTAAGAGTCAAATTAATTAAAAAATTATTTAAAATTTTAATTATCATTATTGATGATGAAATTTCAAATTATTATTCTTATCAAGATAGACTACATGACAAATGTGTATTAATACTATTAACACACTTATTTGATAAGATTTTCATTTAGAACGAATTTTTCGTATTTATGTATCAATACTAAACAAATACCGTTTTGTTTTAAACGGTATCAATAATAACGGGATTATTGATAAGAATTGCTATCCCGTATAATACTAATAGTATAATTTACTACTAATTTCTGATTATTGACCGTGTGTGGGTCCCGTTATGTATAATTTTCGTAAACGGAATTATTGATTATTTATGTCAATGAGACCGCATGTTTTGTTCAATCAAACTTGGTTAATTTCACTGATCAAAATCAATTGGCTACAAGGCTTCAGGTAAAATTTATTGGAATGAGAAATAATCATCTTGTAAGTATTATGTTACAACAATTAATATTTGACTTGAATTTGTATATTTCTTTTGTGCAATACATGTGCGTTATTTTTTGTGTTGTTATTTTAAGAAAACTCTTGAAGAATTGTGTAAATAAGCCCCTTTCTATTGAAGGTTAGTTTCGATTAATTTTGTCTTATTGTCACACTTTGTCTTTTATGCATTTTTTTTCTATTTTTGTTTCTAACCGTAATTAGATATATTTTACCTTATAAGTTGAATTAGAAACTACCCTTTTCATCATTTCAATGCAATTTATCTCTTTTTTTATTTTAATTTAATTATTTGTTTGATAGTCTTTTATTAATTCAAATTGATGCCATACTCTAATTTTATTTGTCTCCATCAAATTAAGTGATTGTTGCTACTGCTGCCTGTGCCTCTTAGATGTTGGTGGATGGGAGTGGGGATTGGAACAACTTAGAGGAGATAAGCATTGAGTGGGTTCGACAGAGAGCCAAAAATAAATAGGAGTTTTGTTCGAGAGAAAAAAAAGGAATAAAGTGTAATTTAGGATTTTGTTTTCTAAAAGAGATTAATCAACATGAAGGTTAATTTTTTATATTTAGCTACAATGTTAACCTTTTATATTGTGCTTATCAAATTATTTTTCTTTCCTCCTTTATTTTTTAGGAGTTATGGCAATGTGACATACGCGGATTTAGATCTAAATAAGCGTTTGAGAAATAAATTTGGCTCTTCGTATTATCAAAAATGAGATTTGAAATTGGTTTGATTAATTTTATATGGCATTGCATTATTCTTTACCATTTATATTGAAACTGAGATCTTTGTTGTCATTGACAATAGGAATTCAGCTTGACCCATTTTATTGTAAAGAGAGTTGTTATTTATCGAGGGCATTTTTTTTTTCAAATTCCATGTATGATTATTATTTTTATTTGATAACATAATATTAATTTTTTTCTTTTTCCAAAAAACTTACAATATGCTCGATGTTAAATAAAAATTGAATTAAAAAAAAATTATTGTGTTCATCGTGCGTATATATGTAAAATTTTATGTAATTTTTTATATATGTGTTTTATACTTTACACACATTTTTTAATATGTTACATTTCTATTTATTTAATAAATAATAATTTATTTACAAAATTTTAAAATTTTTTCAAAATATTTATAAAAACAATATTCACATGCAACACACGTGTCGACAATATCACTAAAGTTGCATTTTTAGCCGCCAAATGTCGTTTTTAGCATTTAGCAAATAAGAGTACCTTTAAATTTTAATTTTTTT
>CAODLS010329219.1:0-11230 GCA_948243855.1 Flueggea neowawraea
AAGAAAATAAAGCAACTCTACATATCTGAAAAAACTAAAGACATACCCATGAAAGGAAAACATGAGTAGAAGCTAAAGAAAGAAGTTTTAAAGGAAGTCTCACCTTCAAATAGAAACTGGAAGGAGGCGGATGAAACTGAGAAGAAGCTGGCAAACTGGAAGGAGGCGGAGGTAGGAAGGAGACAACAGATGAAGAAACTGGAGGATGAAGAAGAAGGAGGGAGTGAAGTGAATGACGTAAAATTAGGTTTTAAGACAAATAGAGGGTAAATTTGGTATAATTTACAAAGAAAAGGGGTATTATTGGCGTGTAAATTTTTTTGTGGAATTCATTTACAAATCCCAGCTATTTTGATAGAAATTAGAGTAGTTATCTTCAATTCCACAAAATTTAATTCTTAGAATTCAATTGTGTGTTTTCTCTGCCAAACAAAACAAAAGGTGGAATTGCAAATGAATTCCACAAATTTTGTGGAATTCATTTATACCAAACAGAGTGTAAGTTACACAGATATAACCCACTTGACAAATTTGGCTTAATACATGTGTACCTTACCTCATTGTGCAATTCCTCCCTTGCACTTATCAAACCGCATCGCATAATCCCAACTTCGATAATGTGGCATTAATTTTTTGTCTGTGATCACACATTGGCAACACACTGCCACATCATCGAAGTTGGGATTATGTGATGTCGTTTGATAAATTTAAAGGGTTTGTGATGTCGTTTCAGCATGTTCAAGAAAGTTCATAATCGTACAAAAAGTTCGGGGGAAAATTGCACAATAAACTCAATTTCAAGGGTCCACATGTATTAGGCCGACAAATTTAATGGATTGTATGTATTACTAAATTTCTTGATGGAAAAAAAATGTATGTGCCACTATTTAACATTTTACCTTGTCAATATAATATTTTTGTTTTGAACTAGGTCCATGTAATTAATTTAACACCATTATTCTCAAACTTTCAATATTAAAAAAAGGGAAACCTTAAAAGATATTCTAAAAAACATTAAATTTTAAAAATGTAACAACATTCAAAATGTAGACAAAAATACCAACTCATTTAATGCAATTATAGAAATACTAAAATTTGACTTTTTGACCACTTTTTGATCATGTATTGACTACGCATCAGAAAGTTGACTATACACTAGAAAAGTTTAACCGCACAATAGAAAATAAGTACAAAACGAGAACAAAATGTATTCAAAATTTCAAAAGCAAAATGAGTAGAAAACGAGAACAAATTGCTCTCAGTTTTGCACATACGAAAATTAGTACAAACGATTGCAAATGAGAACAAACCTAATACAAATAAGCACAAAATGAAAACAAACTCAGTACAAATGAGTACAAAATGAGAACAAAATGTACTCAGAATTTTAGATGCAAAATGAGTACAAAACGAGAACAAATTGTTCTCAGTTTTGCACATATGAAAATAAGTACAAATGAGTTCAAACAAGAACAAACTGAATATAAATGAGTACAAAACGAGAACAAACTGAGTACAAAATGAGAACAAACCGAGTACAAACGGGAACAACCCGAGTACAAATGATTATAAAACGAGACCAAACCAAATGTAAATGAGTACAAAACAAGAACATGAACTAAAAAAAAAAAGAGAAAAAACGGTGTAAAACGGGAACAAAATTAAACAAACGGAATACAAATTGAGTATAGCACAAAATAATTTGAAAACAATATTTTAATCTTATATTATTCAGATAATTTATTAATACATCACTAAAACTGATTACAAAAAGGACTTCGACTGGTTTCATTCAAATTCAAATTATTTAGAACTTTCTAAAATATATTAATGAAACACAAAAAGAGTGAAAAAGAGCACAAAATTACTTCAATTGGTTTCATCGTTTTAAAACTTATTAATGCACAAATTAATCTAGGGATGATGTTGTATTTTTACAAAGTTACAGAGGTACTAGTGTAATTTTGAAAATTACATATCTCTCTCCCATCTATGGTGGGCAGCTAGGGTTTTGTAACCCTAGCAGCCACCCTGAGTCTGCCGTCCTCACCTGCTACTCTCCTCTCTACTTCGGTCACCCCTATAGAACCATCTCTCTCTCTCACTTTATCCTAGCCATCGCCTCTCAATCTCCTTTCTCCACCTGAAGCCATCTCTTGTTCGCTCTTTATCTTTCCGCCCTTCTCAGACTCTCTCTACCTTTCCGTCACTCTCGGACTCTCTCTTCTCTTGTTCGCGTCGCTTGTTCTCCCTCACTCTCATTCATGTCACCAAAAATATGAGGAGGAGAAGAGGGATGGAGGCAGAGAAGATGGAAGAAAGAAGGTGAGGAGACAAAAGCTGCAAATAGAGGCAAAAGGAGAACCAAAAGAGGGAGGCAGACAGATAAGCCAGAGAGGGAGGCAGGGGGAAAAGCCAGAGAGGGAGATGGAAGGACAAAAAGTGAGGGAGGAGAGACAAAGTAAGTTGAAAAATGTAAGAGAGAGAAATTAAGGAGAGAGAAAATAGTAATATGTATTGTTGCATTTTTGTTATTTTAATTAAAATATTGCAATATAGAAAAAATGATGATCCATTTCTGGACATTTGAAATTATGATGGTGAAAGTGGACATGCGGAGTAATTTCCTCTAAAAAATAAAGGGAAATGTTTGTTTTAACCGAAAAAAATGACTTCTTTTAAAAAATCACCATCGGAAGAGAGAAAGAAACTAGCGGACGAGGAGGAGGCACTGTCAGTAAAGGGGAGAGAGAGAGATAGCAGATCAAGATCAAAAGAGTGCATAGAAGAGAGAGAGAGAGAGCAATGAGAAATTACCGAGAAAGAGGAGAGAGAGAGGCGCGAGAGAAAATATAAGAGAAAAATCTCCTTAATTTGAAGTTTGTTTTTCTTTATCTAGTGTTTCTGAAAATAAAATGAAAGAGATTTCACTCCTGCAATTTCTAAGGTCATGTTAGGAAATCAGGACCAAAAGCATAACAATACACAACAGAAATTTAAAATTTTAAGTTAATCCCACCAAGGATCCATGCAGTTCAATTAATCCAATTCAAAATAGAAAAGTACCTCGATTAATGGCCAAACAAGGTCGTGAAAGAAAGTATCTTTCTGATTTCAATTACAAATAGAACTGGATGTGAGACGGTTCTAGTTATTGACCCTGCAGGCTCACTTGATGTTGGCAGTAGATCTTTCATGAGCACATTACTTTTCTGGGTATTATGTCATTTGATGATATGCTAGTTTAGTGGGAGATTGTATTATGAATATATACTTATGTTTATGAACATTTCTTATGGTTTCATTACTGCAGCATAAGGAATTTTCAGTTTACACTCTGATTTTTTTTTGTTAGATCACACTAAGGAAGAAGGTTGGGGAAACTAACATGTAGAGATCACGTAACATGAAATTTTCATGCTTCAAATCCATACTTGATCCATGTCGTCAATCTTATTGATATATGTGACTGCTCATAGGTCTAGTTACGATGACTGTAATGAAAACCTCTTTGATCCTTTGTTAATACTTAATATGATTGATGGACTGGATTATGTAAAGATAATTATACAATAACATCAATGTTTAGCTCATAAGGTTTGTTAGAACATAATTATAAGGCGTCATATCTATGTAATTCAAGTGGGAGATTGTTGGAATTTTTGGTGGACTTATATATATTAATTAATAGAGTTAACTATGCAGGTTGCCACGGTTTGGTCCGGTTCGGTTTCGGTTCTTGTTTTGACTAGTTCAACCGTCGGTTAGGTTTCTTCTCTCTTTTTTTTAGAAATTTTTTTAATCCTTTATTTTATTCTGTCAATTTTTTTCCGGTTTGTAAATTTTTTTATATTCAATAATCAACACTTTCAAAATTTCTATTTCCACCAAAATTTTTCATTACTCCAAAATAAATATGCAAATATTAATTAAATCTAATGAAATAACAAAATAACTAAATTAAACTATAGTAAAAAAGTAGAAGAATTTGAAAAAATGTAATTACAAAAAATATCTTTGAGAAATATAGAAAACGTAATTGCAATAATAAAATATATAAATAATTAATAAGAGCAATTTAGAGCAAAATGCATTTTTGACAGAGTGAGAGCGTAGAAGATATTGATATTGAGAGAGAAGAGATTGTGTAAAATTGGTAGAAATGGGGTAGGGGTAATTATAGAGTTGAAAAAACAGAAAAAAAAAAAAAAAAGAAAGAAAATAACCGTCGGTTCCAATTGTTAGGAACCGACGGTTCAAACTGTTTGTTCAACGGTTTCTAAAGAGGTGAAACCGAAACCTAAACCGCAATCCTCTAGTTTTGATCGGCCGATTTCGGTTCAAATTTTGACCGGTCCGGTTTTAGTTCGATTTATCGATTCCAATTTGAATTTTACATATCTAATCTAGAGCATCTCTTGGAAGGCTATAAGCGATAGGAGCCGCATACCTCGATTGCGCACACACCACTAAATTTAAGTACGCTTCCGCAATTGAGGACCATAGCCCATACAAACGGTCTTGGCAATTGAAATTCGATCAGAACAATTAAAGTTCTTGTTTATTCTTGATAATCTCCCATGATTGATGCGGGTTCATATGGTAGATTTTATCTATTAAATTCTAACACCATTCACTTGAAACTTGTATCGTTGAAGTTTATCAAAAAATTGGCAGCAACACTTGAAACAATGAGAATAGGCCACCCAAGTTGAGCAAGCATATTTTCCAATCTATAAGGGAATAGAAAATCGTAGTAAATACGCTGAGTCTCAGGAGGCCAATGCAATCTATGCATGGAGCCCGAATGTTCATATAGTCATTTATCAGGAATGAGGACTGCAGAATTCTCAAAACTCAGAAATATGAGCAATTCATAATAAAGCGACACAAAAAGCTCAGCGATTTCTCTCGAAAACATTCACATAAGACAAAATAATAATAATAATAATAAGCTGCTTATTGTCAAAGAAACAACAGAATATTCCAGGCTAAAACTATTTAGACAGAAAGCAACCAAAACCAATGAAACCTAATTGCAATTCTAGTAGGAAAAATACGGAATAAACTGAGTGAGCTAGTTCTTTAAACTCAGTAATCCCTGCTCCTTAAGATATACTTCAATCTGAAACTCAAGCAATAAGAAAACTATATGAATAGTAAAATCAACACTAAACGCTGAGCTGGTTACTCCTTTTTGGGTTAATACCAAATATGGTCACTGAACTACTCAAAACTGTTCACTAAAGTCACTAAACCGATTTTTTATTCAGCATAGTTACTCAAGTTCAATTATTTTTTCAGACAAGTCACAACCACGGTATAAAACCCAAAAACCCGACCATTAGACCACTTTGGATGACATGTGGGACCACATGGACATCCAATGGCATGGAATGTCAATCCACGTGTATTAATGAGTAAATGTGACATTTTTCCTACGTGGGTTTTCCATGCTTTTAAATTGAAAACCCTTTCTCATTACTGCTCTCTCTCTCTAAAACCAACTAATTCTCTTTTTATTCTGAAAAATCAAAATTTATAACAATGCTTCTAAAATGATAAAACACACATAAATCCACAAGCTCTCTATCTCTTTAAAACCAATTCATTTGTGCCATTCTCACATACTGTCTTTCTGAACAATTTATTCTTTAACTGTAAAAGCTGAAGATGAATAAATGAAAAGTAAACCCAGAAGGGAAAAAAACTTGAAGAAATCAGTCCACAATAGATGACCAAGATGAAGCCAAATTGAAAGAACAAACCCAGAAAAAACCACTCCACAATCCCAGAAAAGGAAGCAGACCCAGAATAGGAAACAAACATGCAGAATCCTCAATGACGAAGATGATTCACACGATGCGATTCCAAGTTATAAACTGTACGTTGCATCTCTCGTCTCCACTATTGACTCCGTTGACCACTCACCCGTTCACAAAGTCACTCCTTCATTGAAGATGATTCACACATTATGGTCTCTCATGGTGGTGGCTGTTGAACACCTAGATCTTTAGTTATTTTGGGTAATGTTATTACTAAGACACACAATAATCAAAACCATTTTCAAATGAGAAATTGTGGCTTTCAGATTAATGAACTTCACCCTTTTTTCTATTTTAATTTTCTCGAGTCAAAATTTTTATTGAGACAAACATGAAAAAGCAATGTTGCGGTTAAGCTAATCTTAGATTTGATCTCATATTGATGATAGTTTCATGTTATGATATGGTTGTAGACAGAAGTTAGAAGAGAGAGAAAGAACATAGTAAAAATATTCTTTTTCGAAAAGATAGAACTTATGAGTTGTAGACCACTCCACTAACAAAACTTTTAATTTTAAAAGAAAGTCTACTTGAACAAATATCACATGTACTTATTAATGCACATGGACTGTGCTGCGTGTCATTGGATGTTGACGTGATCCAACAATTGAATTTTTGGGTTTTATATGGTGATAGTGACTTGTCTGGAAAAATAATCCAACTTGAATAGCCATATTGAACAAAAAGTCAGTTTAGTGACTTTTGTAAACAGTTCTCAATAGTTGGGTGACCATGATTGTTATCAACCCCTCCTTTTCCTTCGCACGTAATGACCTGAGTCCAGAAATTCATGCAACTGGTTTTAGGAACAGACAGAAGAAGACATAGAGTAATTAGGAACCAAAAAAAACAAAAACAGAATATATAAGAACTGAAAAAAGAGGAACTCGATTTTAGTTTTGACATTTTCAACGCTGGCTGAAATTTTCTTCAATTTTTTCATATTCCAAAACTGTCAACACCTTGTGGACGTGTCGCCAATTTTTTCATGTGATTCATGTCCAGAATATTGCCATTATTGCCTGGCATTGATTAACAGCATTTTTTGTTTAAATGTCAGTTCCTATGCAGAAAAAAACGAGGGAGAGAGTAGCTTAAAGAATTTACAAAGCTTGTACTAAAGAATTCACAAAGCTTATAAGGAGGATCTCCTTATAATTACTCTAGATCATTAGTGAGAAATCAGATTCCCTCAGGAAATGGAAATGGAAATGAAAATGAGTTTAGGGTGAACCAAATTCATTCCCATTTCCAATCCCCTTTAAATTTTGTGAACTAAAGTGGTCATTGCTCAAGTACTTACCAAGCAAACCTCCACACTACAAACATTAAGACAACATTTAAGTTAGAAACTTTGCTGAAGTAATATGCATTTCGTTCGTGTTCACCTCTCGCATATCCATAAGTACATGAATATTTTAGAAGTTCTATTTGACAGCAATAATATAAAAAACCAGAACTGCGAATTATGCTTCAAAAATGACGCAGGCAAGCATCCCAACCAACAATTTAGCCTCTAAAATAAGGTTTGAGATGACAACATGACTCAAACGAATTGGTTAAGGTACTCGTCAACAGTAGTGTAATTGACATCGGGATAAAGCTCTGAAGCCTCTACTCCAAATGATGGTTCGATCTCGAAGTTGGTGTGACCCCCTTTAATGAACACACAGTGCATAAGTGACAAAACCACATTGATTGGAACTGGTGATTCTGAAGAAACGAGAAAGAATATGCAACGTCAAATTTGACGCTAATATTATTCCAAATATAGCAATGACTGGACAAAGAAATATTGTAAAAAAAAAAAAGGGAAGTCTGCAGACCTTGAATGTTCTTGAGAAGCTGCTCCTCCGGTACGTAAATTCTTTCCAGGGTTTTGCCAATCTTCTTCTCCCACAATGACACAAGATCGTTGAATGAATAGATGTTGCCCGGAGGCCTAATGTACAGAATTTTGTTCAAGGTTCTTGGATCATCAACTGCTCTGATGGTGTATGTGGCAATGTCATCTTCGTTGTTAAAAACAGCTGCAATATCAAGATATGCAACTGTAAGAAAGGCACTTGTGGCCTAATGGACAAGGCGTCTGACTTCTAATCAGATGATTGTAGGTTCGAGTCCCACCTAGCGTGTTTATGTTCTTTATTAACCCAGAAAATGGAATGTCACCGTGAAAAATGATGATTGATCCAAATAGAATCTAACGGTGATAAAAACAACAACTGATTTTCAATAGCTAATCCAAATAGGTTGGTTGAAGAAATAATAGAATGTAAAAATGAAAATCTTGATGGATCCAGATAGAACCTAACAGTGAAATTAACAAAGTGATGAGTGTTTTTCAATAGATAATCCAAATATTTCGGTTCGAGAGATATGGTCCAGTAAATGATTACAGGACAAAATGATTTTATCTATGCAACAGATAATTAATCAATTTTTTTTAAAAAAAAAGTAGCAATTAATCCTGTATTAGAGTATTCATGTTTTCCCCTTCCAACATACCTTTTTGTTTTTACTTAAACTCCTACTCTTTTGACCAACATACTAACTATTGAAACAACTCTTGTTAGTAATAAACAAAACTTTTGAGAATCCCTCCCCTACTACAATAAAATGCTTAAACAAATGAACAGAAACTAGATTTAAAAAGTAAAAATCCCTGAAACAGCAAAGAAAAAGTCTCAACGAAATAAAAAAAGTGATTTAATTACCTTTAGGGGTTCCATCACCCAAGATAGTCACTATATCTCTAGGAGGAGTAGCAGCACCAGGTTGGTTCAGTCCAGGGAGAAAGTAACCAGCAAAGAAGTTGCATGAAACATAGGTGTGTGGAATTCCCTCAGCCTCAACTAATCGCCGGATTTTGACCTTGGTTTCATACGCTGATTTTGCCGGTTCAACCACGTGCACTCTATCCACATCATTCCCAAACTCCGAAGGGAAGAACCTCTGCGTCACATGTATTTGTCAATCCAATTAACTCATCAAGAACTAGTACCTAACTTGATATGGAAAGATTTGAATTGAACCTTGAAAGTTTTGAAAGATTTTTTTTTTTGTTTCTTTCAAGAACTATGGAAGTTTGTAATTGGTTATTTGTAGTACCTACAAAGAGGACTGCACAAACTAACAAAAGGATTGCTGATACTCAGCACACCTATAACAACTACAAATGGAATTTGAGACATCCACAACCACATGTTTGTGCCTATTATAATTGAACTCATGAAAGCCGAACTGGTTTTGATTAAGCTGAATTTGAATAATACAAGATTAATGCTCAATGTTGTTGGATTATAATATTAGATCGACGATGTATGTATATAATCGATTATATTACACAAATGTACCATACTATAAATTAACAGCTTAAAATATACTAATTAACAAAAATTAGAGTCAATGATAGCTTTGTAAAAACTTAAATGTATAAAAACACGAGTATGCAATAGATCAGTTGAATACACACGATTACCAAACGAGACGTAATTAAGCGACGTCATTGGCCCAAATACTTTATGCATATTTTATCAAGCTAATAAAAAAGAACTAATATCTAATTTCTTTCAAGTGTGAAGAACTAAGGCAATTAGCCACACAAGTACAGCTACATTATCAACCGAAAAATCCCAAAAATGGAAGAACACAAACCTTAACATTGTCAGCTTCTTTAATGGCCGCGACGATTTTGTCCTGATCAGCTAACAGTTTGTGACCGACGGTGGAGACCACTACATCCACTTGCTTTATCGCCTTCACCAAACTCTCTTTATCGTACAAATCTCCCTGTAAAATTGAAATTAAAACACATCAACGAAATTCAATTCACACTGCTGTCATTGGTCACGGTCTCTGCAATTTGATAAAACGATGTAGTTAACGGCCTTTGCGTACAATAAGGAAATTGACGCCGAGGGATTTGAAGGATTTGACGACGTCAGACATGGAGGGGTTCGAGAGGGTAGAATCTCTGACCAGCACGAAAGTCGGGTGGCCGGCGTTGGCGCTGGCTTTGACAATGTGCTTTCCGATGTATCCGGTGCCGCCGATGAAAAGAATTTTGCTCTTGGCCGCCATTGTCTTGATGGAATATTCTCTTACTAATTAGGAAAGAATAAATAAAGAAAAGGGAAGTGTGATTGTGAAAAGAAAAAAGATGGAGAAACAAAAGAGCTTGCAGGAGCCAGGGAGGAGCAGGAAATGACGATCATGGTCCTTCTTTACGCTGCAATATTATTTCTAAAACTATAAGTTTGCAATAATAATAGGTTGGTCGATCTATTCTTAAATTAACACTTAGATTTGTGGAACTGTTAGAAAAAAATGGCATCCTCTTTTCTAGAAATTAGCACTGTACCACGTGGTCTGCTCGACTTTTAATTTGTATTCCGAGAACCAACCTTTTGTTGTGTTTTGATTCGGTAATAAATAACGACGGTAAAATCATACTAATTTTCAACGGTGTTTATCGGTCGATCTTACACAAATTAACATAGATGATCTGAGCACGAAATAATTATGTTCTCTTTGTTTAAGTTTTGATTTTATCATGTTATAGATTAAATATTGAATAGCGAGATATTTAAGAGATCCAATCAAAAGCTTCCATATTTCTTCTGTCTTTCTACTTCTTTTCTTATGTTTTTATGCATAAACATGCATAAATTTGTAGGCTTTTGATGGTATCTAATATTTATTTAAACAACTACCTTGATATAATTATAAAATTATCTATTTACTTTTTTTAATAATTGTTTAATTTTTGAACTATGATTTTTCTACTAAAAAACTCTGTGGTAGGTTTTTTTAAAATATTCTCAAACTATATGATAAACGAAATTATAACTTATACAATGTCAGATTAATGAACAAATCTTATGTATATCATATGCAATACATGCTAATGTATATGCAATTTTGATGACGGATGTGACAGAAAAAATAATATGATATAAGATCATGACAAAAAAAAAATAGTTTAATTTGATCAAGATTTTGTTCGGTTTTGTTTGATATATTTGGTTTGATTTCATCTAAAAAAGACCCGGCCAATGAAACTTGCGCCATACAAACCCTACCATTATTCATGGAACCTTTTGGATAAGTGAGCCCGCAATGGATTCTTCATGACAACAGTGAACTCTTGTTTCTCGGACAAATCAATACCATCTCCTTCCACAGCCTTCCACTCAAATTTCCAAACCAAATTAGCCACAAAAAACTCCAAGTGAAGCATAGCCAAACCATAACCAGGACAGATTCTCCTCCCAGCCCCAAATGGCATCATTTTAATCTCTCTACTTCCTGTTATGTCAAACCCTTCTCCTTCATCATTCATAAACCTCTCTGGCTTGAACGCCATCGGGTCGTCCCACACCGTCGGATCACGACCCATCTCC
>CAODLS010329294.1:0-22580 GCA_948243855.1 Flueggea neowawraea
TGGTACCGTGGTTGCACTAAAATGCGTGCACATGCATATGCAAACTTAAATGTTCAAACGACGGCCGAAAGCTTATTTCGGTCGAATATCTAACACTCTCGTCCCAAAAATCAAAATATATGTAAAATTACGATTTGGTCCCCGACCTTTGTAAAATTACACTTTGGTCCCTAAAACCTCGAAAATTAATAATTAATTTCAAAAATTCTAGAAATTAATAATTAACCGAAAACTTGTAGAATTTATAATTAAATCCTCCAAATAACCCAATTTATAATTAAAACCTCAGTTTTCTCAAATTTACCAAAATACCAGCTTTTACCAAAATTACAAATTTATCCTAAATTCCTCAAAATTAAAAATCTGCCATTATGCACAATATTAAGTTCAGTCCCTTAATTTTATTCAGAGAAATCAAAAATTTACAACTTAGTCCTTTCGTTATAAAAACGCATCAAATGGTCCCTAATCCCGAACCAAGCATAACCCGATGTTTCTGATGGTTCCAATCAACTCTATTCAGTCCATTGAACCTATATCTAGCTTTGATTTGCATCAAAAACCTCAAAATCATCCAAAACCGAAAATCAAATTTTTGGACCAAATGAACCCATCAAGATTCAACCATCAATTCTTCATTTTTAAGCTAGATTAATGTTCATTCAACCTCAATATATCATTATCCAACAAAAACCAACTCAAATCCATCCAAAAATCACAGAAATCCGAATCAAAAATCAATTTTCAGCCAAAAACCGACACCCACCCAAAACCAATCGGTTTAACCATGAAACCAAGCAAGAATAGGAGAGAGATAGAGAAAATCACCTTATCTTGGTGTGGAAATGGAAGAGGAATGAAGAGAGAGAGAATCCCGAAGAGAAAGAGACGATTTTCTGGGTTTCGTGAACAGTGAAGTCGAAGAAAGAAGATGAATGTCGGTTGGTTTGGTCGGTTGGGTCGGCTGGGCTATAAAAACATAAACCCAAACCCAAACAACAGGTCGTTTGCTACCAAAAAATTCAACTCCAGACAAGTCAAACGACTGGTCGTTCGCAGCAAAAATCATGTCCGCGAACGAAAGCGTTTACACGCGAACGACAGCCCCTCTCCAGCGAACGATGTGTCGTTTTCTTCTCACTCGAACGACATCGCATACACCACGCCAAACGACACGCCGTTTGGACGCTGAACGACCGGTAGTTCGGTCTTTTTTTTCCAGATTTTATTTTTCAATTTTTAATCCATTTTTCACTTAAGCAAAACATTTTCAAATCATTTCTAAACTTTATTAAACACCAAATTAACATTTAAAACTCAAAATTAACACTTTAAATTTCAAAAATAAATTTTGAAATTAAATGAAAAATTTTCAAAATAATTAATAAAAATTAACAAAATATTCCCTTACTAAAACAAATTGAAAAAAATAATAATTTTAATCAATAAAATCAACAAAATTTTGACCATATCAAATTTTATAAAACCAATAAAATGATTACCATTGATTACAAAATTAACAAAAATTCATTTAACAAAGAGGAAAAATATTTTTACCAGAAAATTCAATAGAGGAAAAATAAGAGATATTACATTGACCTTACATGGACCATTCAAGTATTGACACGTGGCATTGTTGACACGTGTATCCACCACGTTTTGATAAGTGACAGAATATAGGAATCAGTGAATGCGCACGTTTGAGCACTTGGCTCCGCCTATAGTTGGTGCATGTGAGTGCGTGACAATGTTTTTGACCTCCCAATTTTTCCTGTTGTTGGGCAAATGTGAAATTTACAATTTTTTTTTGGATTTTCTCATATATGTTTTTATAATATTGAGTTCCACAAGTATTTTTTGAAAATTTTTGGATAATAAAAATTGCTTGAAAATAGTATAGATTATGTTTTCTACCAAAGGATTTTTCTAAGAATCTGTTTTGGAAATTACTTTTTTTTTTAAATGTGCAATTATGATTTCTATTTAGCAAATCGAGAGAAGTTTTCGGTCGTGGGCAATACATGTGTATGCATAGCCTTACTCCATCTGTAATACGTTCCAGAGATCACGATGGTTAAGTACTCATCAAAATCAACATTGTGATGGAATAAAGCCATAATACACCAAAGGAACACAAAATTAAGATTTTCCGCATGAATCCTGAAATGTGATACATTGTTGTTGATGTGCTTAATGTATCGTAAGATGCACAATAGTTAGTGTATGTGGGATGATAGTCTTAAGGAAAGTGAAATTTGCATAATTTGCATGTGGTGATGAAGATTCGTTCGCTTCATCCATATAACCGAGTTGCTAAATCGAACTAGAATTTTTATGAAGGCATGATTGTTAACATACTATATGATGTTCCGAGAGAGTCTAGAGTAAAAAAAAAAAAGAGTTAAGAAAAAAAAAAAGAGTTAAGTTTGATGTGTTCTACTTATCCTATAACTTCAAGAAAAGATCAATATGCGTGGTGTTCATGGTATCGCCATTTTTGTGATGGAATCCCCGAGGAGTTAATGTGTTAACTTTAAATTCCATGTTAACACATTGGAAAAGTGTCCATTGTGTGTCTCATTAGTCGTTAAAGCATGAATCCTCTATTTATCTAGCTTTAGATAAGTTGTCCCTTTGTTGACAAAGTAATCGATCGATTAGATTACATGTTGGATTAATAAATGTCATATGTTTCTAGTTTATGGGTGGAACACCTGAATTAAAATGGATATCCAATTGGGTTGAGCACTAAATGGGTTTTAGTGAACCCATTGCTACTTGGGTTTGTAGAGTAGACGGACTCTAATTGGTTTAGGATGCCAAAGTCCTAGACAATATATAAGACTGACAACCATAATTCATAAGTATATACGGAAAAGCACATAAAAACATTCTCCCCATCTTTGATGTGTGTGTGTGCTTAGTTAGCCTTGGTGTTTGGATGGACAAGATATTATTTTTTGTTGCACACTTAATCATTTATGCAAGAGATCATTATAGTGGCTCTTAGGTTGCGAATACATGACACGTTTCCCGTCGTTTCAACGAAAGTGGTTCGTGGCAACTAACAACGAGTTGTTTCTTGTGTATCCAATCGAACGCTGCGACTAAGGTCCTTAAAGCTTGAAGATATCCAATCAAAAATAAACATTGTTGATTGAAAATAATTTCTAATAAAACAAATATGTTATGTCATTAGATCATTTGGCATATAAAAATATTGTTGAAAAAATGATTCATCCATGACGGGTTATGAGTCATATATTTGTAATATTTAAAAGTTCAAATAATAAAAATATGTTCTTATTCCTAACTGGTCTATTTAAATGTGGGATTCATCATAACTCTAGCTAGCCTATTTAAATGTGGGATTCATCATAAAAATATGTTCTTATTCCAAAAGTTCAGATAATAGTATCATTTTTTCTTGCTCATCTTCAAGGATGCCTATTCAAAGTGTGATTCCACTTGTGGACTTGCTAATTTGTAATTCGAAGGTAAAAAGTTAATTAAAGATAAAATATCAAAAACTGATGCTTTTGATTCGGCGAGGAGATGAGCGACTGATGCTAAAAATGATCGTGTTACAACAGAGAAAATCAAGAGTCAGTTTGAAATGAAGCTAAAAAAACTTGGGTGAACAAATAAGATTTGAAGAATTGATTCCATAAAATGAGAGTACAAAATTCACAGTTTTTTTTTATCCAAACAAAATTCACAATTTTTAGTACAGAAAAAGACACGTTCAAGGAAAATGAATATTGATTTAAAATTACTGTAACTTAATAATTTGGTACAAAGAGTGGCCATCCACCCTTTTTTTGCTCAATAGTGAAATGTTGTATTAATTCAAATAGTCAATATTACACGGAGCCAAAAAATAACAAAGAAGTACAGCACAACTTAAAAACTACCAATTATAACTTCACAATTTAATCTGTTGATAATTGATAAGCATAAAGTAGTATATTTCAAATTTTAAATGATTATATCAAATAAAGCTTAAATTGTTTTAAATAGCGTCCAAACAATCTCAATTTAAGTAACTAGCTTTAAAACGTCAAATGAGCAAAATTCCTCCACGCTATTATTTTTGCCTTTTGCTATTATTTTTCCTTTTCGGTACAAACTTTACAAGCACAAAAGACCCGTTGGTAATGAGCAATTGATGAACTTTGATTTGTACCATCTTGACCACATGTCCCTAATTGGAACAAGATACGCCACAATATCACTAAATCTCAAGATTTGCCATAAATTTCGCCCTTTTAAATACTGTCCAAACAATCTCAATTCAAGTCACTAACTTTAATACGTGCTAAAATTCCTCCACGCTATTATTTGTTCCTTTTGCTATTATTTTTGCTTTTCGATAAATACTTTACCAGCACAAAAGACCCGTTGGTAATGAGCCATTGGATGAACTTTGATTTGTACCATCTTGACCACATGTCCCATTTGGAACATCACAGTTCACAAGATATGTCAAAATTCGCCATCTGTCTCAGATCATCTAGAAAACAACAGTCGTTTCCCTACTTTCCACTCTCTCGGATCTTTTGTGAACCGAAGTCAGTTTTTTCCCATTAATTGTCAGCTGAAACAGATCAATATACCTACCACGTGGACTATTCAAACTAAACTGACCACACAAATTGATAAAAAGGAGAGAAAAACAAGCCCGATAATAAAAGGGTAATTGTGCCTCTTTTGTTTTTGATCAAGAATAAGGTGATTGATTTATCAAGAAGAAAAAAAAAGGCGATTGTACTGGGCAGTGTAGGGTGGAAACAGATCATAAAGTGGTAAATTGGTAATCGCAATAATAAAAAAATGGTAATATATTGTTTTTGAATTACAATACATTAGATAGCGTTATATATAATATGTATCCATTAAATATCATTAAGAATATAAGTATGAATAGAAGAATATTATTTGTCAAAAAAACAGACGAATTTTATTTGTAAAGTTATGGTGTGCCTATAATATATAAGTGATAAAAATTCATAATATATTTATGTATTCATTCATTAGCCTACGCTCGATGCAATTCTCCATAAGGCTCCTCGAGCTTAATAAATGGTATCAGAGTTGATGATTCAGCTGAGACATGGATGAGGATGAGTTTGGTGCCATGGTTGTTCGGAATGACTATAATAATATGGTGAAAAATTGTATTGACCATTGTAGTGTGAGTTTGGATCAAGTGAATAATCGAGAAATCTCTTTAACAAAAGAATAGAGCTATGAGAAGAGTTCTTGATGACATCATGGTATAATAAAAAGCTGTATTGGCTAATAAAATCTTTGTGAGTAAGCCCAACTCATAGTTTGGTGTATATAGTTATAGGAACAACTTTTAGGTAAAAAATTTAACATTAGTACCTGATGGAGATTCAAGAAAAAAATTGCAGTATTAGGAGTAGTTTTCGCTGCAGAGGAAGATTGTTAAAAATATAAGTGTAAATGGAGGAATCTCATATCGAAGAGTTGTGGTGGTGTGAACGAAAAATATATAAGTGACAATAACTTATAATTCATTATCTCAAGATTTTAGATAAAAATATAATATCAGATTTATTTTTATATTTCTCATTAGACTCACACGTAATGTAGTGTTACCCAAACTATAGAGTTGATCAAATTCGCATTCTTCTACCTTTTGCATTACTAAAAACATAAATATTTTGATTTTAAGCATATTTTTCATTATAATTTATCAACATTCAACATTAATATTTTATAATGTTATAATTTGACCCAAAAAAATGTTTTTCTCTTTATTTGATTAGAACTACAACCACTTAATTCGTTATCTACAACTTGCTATTTTTCTGCAACTTGTTATTTATGACAAGCATTTGATTTCTTGTTTTTTTATTGAAAAATATTTAATTATTCTAAACGACCCAAATGAAGCTTAGTCTAATTATTATAATCTTTCTTACGTCTATAAATGAACACCTCCACAATTAGCAAGAACCACAACCAGAAAAACAAACCCAGAACCATGGCTGGAACTAAACCTCTCACTTCCCTTCTTGTCATCTCCTCTGTCTTGTTAGCTTCTTACTGGGTTTGCGTCAGTGAAGCACAAAACACTCCTCCAATAGTGAATGGTCTGTCTTGGACGTTCTACAAATCTAATTGTCCTAAAGTTGAGTCCATCATTAGAAACCAGCTCAAGAAAGAGTTCAAGAAAGACATCGGCCAAGCTGCTGGCTTGCTTCGTCTCCATTTCCATGACTGCTTTGTTCAGGTCAACACAATAATTATCATGTTTCTTTTTCATAAATCTCTTAATAGATTGCTCGAACTACAATCTTTAGCTAAATAAAATGGATCTACGTTCTTGACGGAGCTAGAGATCGGTTTAGAAATTCTATTTTTTTTTATAAAAAAAATTCTATATCCCGTATATAAATGCCTGACTAATTCCAATTTTAATCTAAATAAGTACTTTTACGAGTTGCAAAACTCTTTTCAGAGAGTCCTATAACATTTTCATAAAGATGGCTCGAATTCAAAATCTCTAATTTTAAAAATAATACTATCATTAAACTGTAATACCCAAACCACCATATTAGAAAGTAATTTTTTAGCAGATTATGTTAGATTTTTTTTTGTCAAGCATAAGTATGCAGAACACACGTCGATCTGATTTAATGTCAGAAAGTATGCAGAACACACGTCGATCTGATTTAATAAGTTTTCAATTGATACTATTATCCTTATATTATTGACTTTTTATAGAAAGTCGAGTTTTATTGACCAATAATTTGTTGTATAGCAACTAATATGGGTAATTAATAAATTTGTCGGGACGCAAATGAACAGGGATGTGATGGGTCAGTGTTGCTGGCGGGGTCAGCAGGCGGACCAAGCGACGAGCAGGCAGCACCACCCAACACCAGCCTCCGCAAAAAGGCTTTCGAGATCATCAACGATCTTCGCCGACGCGTCCACAAGGCCTGCGGTCGTGTTGTCTCTTGCTCCGATATTGTTGCTCTTGCTGCCCGTGATTCTGTTTTCTTGGTAAGACTCCCTTTATGATCACCCCTCCACTTATTTTTTTAGTGCATAGATGATATTATGCATTAGTATTTTCATTCAATAAGTTTTTTTTTAAATCAACACATATTATAAAACTGTTCTTATTTTTAGGTGAAATATCCTTACCTTTAGGGACATTTACGTAAATTAGTTGGAATAGTTCGTAAACCGTGTCCATCTTTTTTTTTTGAAGTTAAACCGTGTCCATCTAAGAGAAGAAAATTTGTCTTAAATTAAAATACACATTTTTTTTTTTCATTTTGAAATTGTTTGATCTTACTCGGTTCCTGCTTTAACAAACCTTCAAAGAGTATTGTTTGTACATTTTTTAAACAATTTAGTAAAATGAAATAGACAGTTTAAAAATTGATTAAATTGAAAAAACATTATCTCAACCTAATCCACAAATATTTTTCACCTTTAAAATCTCATATCTTTGTTAGAGAAGAAAAAACAAAATAGATAAATTGTTTTTTTTGGTAAGTCAAGATGTTAGCAAAATAAATAAATAATGTTTTTTAAAACAAAAAAGTTCTTATGGGACGCTGCATAGTGGGGATACACATGAGCATGCTTTTGATTCCTTAAATATTCATACTTTCGATCTTAAAATTCAACGGAACATTATTAAAAATATGAATCGCTTCTAACCTTTGATATACTTTTTGACAGATATTTACTTTTAGTTTGACATTTAATAAATTTTAATTAATATTTACTAATGATAAATTGATTGATAAATAGTAAAAATAATTTACAGACTGATAAACCAGACAAATGAAATTTAAGATAGAAATTAATTTGAAAAAAGATAGTTAAGTAGTTTTTTATTCATTTTTTATACATTTAGTCACTGCTCTACATAATTTTTTTTTGTTAACTGAAAAAAATGAGATTGAAAAAATTCATTAAAAATGATGATTTTTAAGCTATTACAATTGTAGACATCTTAACAATAACCAAATGAATTAAAAACATATTAGGTAGCTGCTACTGCTAGTGGACTCAAATGACAATGACATTGCGATGTGGCTAAGCATATTCTTTTCTTTTTTTTTTTCAACGGAGTGGCTAAACTTAATGGGAAGATCAGGTCAACATATTGGATAATATTTATCAATAATTAAGTTGAAAATATTGCACTAGACATTTGGAGCTAGCTATGTTAACGGTTCACGAATCGTTGATTCTGATTTATGAATCGGCGGTTTCGATTTCTGAAATGAGAGAATTGGAATCTAAATCATATCAGTTTCTGGTCGGTTCAAGGTTTGACCGGTTTTGTTCAGTTAAATAATTGGTTTTGGTTTGACCCTTTTTTCTTTTTTATTTTGTTATATTTTTTCCTTTGGTAATGATATTCTTCTATCTCTTTTTAGAGGGAATTTGTATAAATGAGAAATAATGATGCAAATCATGTTGTTTCAAATTTGAAAATGCTATTAGTAGTAGTACTATTTATTTCAATTTTATTGTGAATGAGTGTGGTATTTATAGAAGTTGAAAACAGAAAAAAAAAACTTTTTTCTTCCAAAATTGACCTTTGGAACTGCTGGTTCCGAACAGTATGAAACCTACGGTTTAACTATTTTCAAAACCCTTTAACCGTAACCAACCCTTGAACCGTCGGTTTTGTACTGTGTGGTTCACTGTTCCAGGCTAGTTTCGATTTTGACCAGTTCGATTCTAGTCCAGTTCATTGGTTTCAATTCGGTTTTCACATGTCTACTTGGTGCCATAAATTCTCAGAAAATGATGGTGAAGGTCCTTGGATTGTTTGGTAAGAAGCACATGACTACCCTTAGATATATAGAGCAATATGCTATGTTTTTAACTTGGTGACCTCTACAGTTGATTATGTCATTTTCTTCAATTTTTTACAACTTAATTGGGTTAGAAAACCACCTATATATATACATAATCTTAATTGAGACAATGAAACAAAGATGATCCAACTTAATGAATAGGAAAATTTCATTAAAAACCATTTGTTATTGTATCAGATTTTTGGTAAATTACAAGTTTATTTGCATCAATTAGGTCATCAAATAATTATTTATATTATTTTATTGCTAATTTTAATTATGATTTAGTCTAATGAAATTTAAACTCTTATTTCTACACTCTTGAAACTGATCAAACGTAAATTTTTCTCAATGCACTAATTAATGTTTCTTTTAAAACATCAATGAACTAATTAATCCTATTCGTGTAAATTTTTCTCTTTTTGCTTTGCAGTCAGGTGGACCAGACTACAACGTCCCATTAGGAAGAAGAGACGGAACTGAATTTGCGACACTACAAGAAACTCTCGACAACCTTCCACCGCCATTTGCCAACACAACAACAATCCTAAATTCTCTAGCCACCAAAAACCTCGACACCACCGACGTTGTAGCCCTCTCCGGCGGCCACACAATCGGAATCGCAAGCTGCCCATCATTCACCAGACGTTTGTACCCAACCCAAGACCCCGTCATGGACAAGGCCTTTGCTACCAACCTTAAAGCAACATGCCCTGCACTAAACACCAATGCCACCACCGTGCTTGACATTAGGAGTCCGAACAAGTTCGACAACAAATACTACGTTGATCTCATGAATAGGCAAGGATTGTTCACCTCGGACCAGGATTTGTACACTGACAGAAGGACTAGAGGAATTGTCACTAACTTTGCCATTAATGAATCGCTGTTCTTTGAGAGATTTGCTTACTCCATGATCAAGATGGGACAATTGAGTGTTTTGACTGCAAACAGTGGCGAAATCCGTGCGAATTGCTCGCTGAGGAATTCGGGTAACTTCGACTTGGTGTCTATTGTGGAAGATGCTGCGGAGGTGTTGTCCGGGTTTTAGATAAGACAACTGCTAACGTTTGAGATGAAGTTGAATTAAGCACAGTTTGAAGAGTTGAGTTTGGTTGAGTTGGTTGTCTTGTTTGTAGTTGTGTCAGTACTTTTGGGTATGTTCTGTTAATAAAATTAACTGGCTTTGTTAAATGAGCTTGAACGATTAATAAAGCTGGCTACAGTTTAGTTTTATGCACCAAAACCACCACTGCTCTCATAATCAAAAATTCGAATAAATTACATAAATTCACGAAGCTGTATTAATTTCCTTTTCCAAAACATTAATACACTAAATGTAGACATAGAATACATTTCTTTTCTGTAAGAAGCCATTAAAAAATTCCCCTTAAATTTCCTTTCTGTTGAGTTTTATGCACCAAAAACACCAAAATCTTCCAAATTAATAGAATTCATTTGGCTAAAACTTCCAAGTAGTAGTAAAACCAATTGCAAAACAAATAAGATATGTGCTTAAAACCAAAAAAACAATCGCAGAAGCATATACTATAACAATCTCTTGTATCTACAAATCCAAATCCAATTCCTCTAAAATATTAAATCAACAAAACCCTTATTATAAAGAATTTTTTTTCAAATATATATCAATAAATCAAATATATAACTAGTATAATAAAAAACATTCTCAATGAACTACTATAAGAACAGATTGCAACAGAGAAAAGGGAGAAATCAAGGACAAAAAAATTAAACCCATTTCCTCCCAAAATGCTCTTCACCACCGACCTCCTTTGCCTCTGCCTCCTCCAGTCACCGCCCAAACCCAAAATAACCTCCCTCATCACCACCACTGCCCAAAATCGATACCTCCACCTCTGACAATCCAAAACCACCACTGCTCTCATAATCAAAAATTCCATCCACCACCAAAAACCACCACTGAAACCACGCCCCGTCATCATCTTCCACCACCCAAAGCCGAAACCCATCCCCTGTCCAAACCAAAAACACAACCTCTGCCACCACTTAAACTATGACAACCAAGCCCCACCAAGATCAACATCCTTCATCCACTGCTTTCACACCTAAAAAGCAACCAAACAACCACCATTTGTCTCCAAATCGTCACCCAAACCACACACACCCTCTCCAAACCGTCGACATCCCAACTCACCACCAAATCCTAGCCGCCCTTTCCTACTCACATAAAAAAGAAAAGAAAAGAAAGCCCGGGAGTAAATTGGTAAAAAATAAATAAAGAAAAAAAGGAAGAGGAAAGAGAAGTCGTCGTCGCCCTCCCCCTTGCGCCGTCGGTCGCGGTTTGGTGCCAGCGTCTTCGAGCCGCCATCCCATCTCTTCTTCTCTCTTGGAATCAATGGAGAGAGCGGCGGATTAGGACAGAGAGAGAGAGAGAGAGAGAGAGCCCGAACAAAAGGGCGACACTAACCAAAAGATGCTTCACGAGTGTCCAAGATGCGGTGTAGTTGCAGTAGTAAAAACATATCTACTTGAAAGATAGGAATAAACATAAACAGAGGACAAATGGGGTCAAACTCAGTGAGAAAAAATACTCCAGAACGCCTCATACGTGCCTCACAAAGACGGTTTTGAAAGCAATTAGAAAACACCACATACAAGTATATATATAGATATAATTATATAAATAATTATATAAATGCTATATAAGTAATAGCTTTGAAAACCATTTCACAAACGTTCGCAATCAAAGCAAACATCATGCACAAAAATATTTACAATATTATCGATAACGATAACATAATACTGATGATGGAGAACTATATCAATAACAATAACAGTAACAATGATGATTATGGACTCTGCCACCAATCGATAAATAAGTGTATCTGGCCGGATACATGGTTACCACCAACCCTGGTAAGTGGGCTATAAATGAGCATTGGTATACCAAAGGCTACGTCTATCTCCACGTAGCACAGGTGCCCCGTATCAAGTATATATGTAGCTTTAAATAAAAAACAGTAAGCATGCAATAAAAGCATATCGAAAACAGTAAGGGATATATAATAAGTATATATCAATTCAAAAACGATAAGCTGATTATTACACATAATCAAGTTATTAAATTAACCAATCATTAGATTAGTTCGATTTCAGAAATATAATCTAAACACATCAAAAACAATATATAAAGCTGGAAGACACAACCTATGTGTCTGAAACTGTCATTCACTTACCTGGATGTCTAAGCAATCGGTCAGGCACCACCAGCTGGCGGTTGATCACGCTGACAGGAACACAAAGTTGTAACAATAACCATGAACAATTCATGTATCAAAAACAATCAATGGAATGCTGGTACGGTACTGTGGCTGCACCAAAATACGTGCACATGCAAATGCAACTTAAATGCTCAAACGATACTCGAAACTTATCCTCAAACGATAAGAAACAATCATTATCCAAAAACCCGACCACGGTGTAAAATAACACTTTGGTCCCCGAACTTTGAAAAATTTCAATACAGTTCTCAAAATATTTCCAATTTAATATTGAGCCTCAAAAAATCCAAAAATCCATAATCAATCCTTTAAATCCCAAAAACATATAATTTAATCATCTAAATAAACCAAATAGAATTTTAGTCCTTAAAATGTCAAATATTGCTTTTAGTCCTCCAAGGACAAACTATCAATTTAGTCGAATTTTCGATTCAACTGATAGAAATTGATTCTAAACACCTACATTTGTTGATCTTAACCTCAAGAACTCAAATGTGCAATTGGTTCCTCAAAAACAACTCCAAATTTCCTTAAATTCGTCCAAAACCGAACTAAACGCGAGCCCAACCAATAACTCATCAAATCCAATGATTCAAGGCTTAAATCATTTTCATTTAACATCAATGAAGTCCAATCTAACAACCCTAACTCAGAATCATCACAAAAATCAGAACCCTATATATTCGGCCCAAAACGAAAAAATGCTAGATTCGATAGAAAAATGAGTAAATGAAAGGAATGGGGAGTCGATCTTACCTCACTAGATGCCTAGGAGTGATGGGCAAACACTGGGGAAGCAATTTAGACAAGTTTGGAAGATTTTGGTAAGAAAATGGGTGAGAGTCGAATGGAGGCGGAAGAGGCGGATGAGGGGTATATATAGACAGATGGCATCAACGCGCGTTGTAGACATTCAACGTGTGTTCCACCCCAAGCAACGTGCGTTGTTGGCACAGACAAAATACCTCTCAAACCCATATTCAAAACTCCTAAACCCAGATGATGATGAACGCGCGTAGAACATTCACCGCACTCGCAGATGAGGAAATCCAATTGATCCTCTAACCCAACAATCCATCAACGCGCGTAGTAGGCCTGCAACGCACGTTGTAAGCCTTCAGCCTGCTTCAAACATCATAAAAACTCAAATTCTAAGGCACTCCCAACTTAGAACCATCAACACCAACATTCTCGGGATCAACCAAACACTGAGATTCACCATAGAGTCAATCAGAAGGCTACAGGGAACCTATCGGAATTCGACAGGGTATTACAGAGGGAATAAAAGGCAGAGATTATGTCGATGACTGTTGTGATGAAGAGTGTGACCACCGAAGAGAAGAAGAATGAGAGGGAGGAGAGAGAATGGATGAGACAATGAGAATTAGGATATTTTTTCCTACAACCGGATGGTTGCAGGAGCTCCTGAAACTTTTCTTATTAAGATACAACATTACTTATCAATGTGCATATTTTCCTTGTTAAAGTTGTAAAAATTTCTAATATATAAATAAAAATTATTAATTAATTATTAATCACAAAATTATAAATTCTAATAAAGAATGTTGCATCTTAATAAGTAATATCGTAGGAACTCCTACAAGCATCGTGTTGCAGAAAAAATTATCCTGAGAAAGAGGGGCAGAGAGAGGAGAGAGAATATGCGGAGAGAAATGGTGGGAATAAAGAGAGATAAGGTAATGTGATATTTACGGAAATAATTTCTCCTTCTGTGATAGTTTCAGAATTAGTTCCTGCAGAAGGCAGTTTGTAAATCTGGTATCTATTCTCAGCTATAACTGTGTGTTTCCAAATTTTCGCGGAGTTAAATCATCTGGATCAGTTCTTATAGGTCCACGTTATTTAATTTGGTCAATACTTAATGCACTTGGATTGGGTTTAGTTTTTTGAACATACTAGACATTGGCACATGACACATCCCATATAATACTCAGAATAGCACATCATGCAATTAATTGAAATTAACTAAGTATTATTATGCAGGAGGGTTATTACAAAAACCAAGTATAAATACTTGATCTTTTTGTTTTTTGATATACATGATCACGCATTCAAATAAGTGATCAATAAATGATTTATTATGAAGTGAAGAACATTGAGAAGGATATTTTTTATTGATGACTACATGTATAATAATGAATCTTTTGAATCTGAGAAAGCTTTTTTAGCATGGCAGAAAGAATTGTTAAGAAAAGTGGTTGTTCACTAATTAAAAATAAGTTGTCATCTACTCCTTTATAAATAAAATCATAAACCTTTTAAGTAAGGATTTAAAAGGAGAAGAAAAAAAAATGTATATTTTTAATTATTTTTACTTTAAGTTAGTGATAAATCAATTTTTTTATAAATATTTTCATTAATCGTATGTGACCCACTTATTTATTTTATTTTTTTGCATCCCCTTCCAAAACAAAACCCTGTCGTATTCCCTGAACAACACCCACCCCATGTCTTGTGTTCTCTCTCTTCAACAGCTACCACCATCACCCCACTCTCCCACTCACCTACAAACACATAAAACAAGAAAATTTAAATTAAAACTATATCAAACTAACTACTCCACAAACCAATAAATCATAGACCAAAATTACCGTGCTTTTCTTTTGTGATATTGAAATGATCAAATGAAATTATTTATAGGGGTATCAAAATTGGAACGTTTAAAATAATCACATTATTTTTAAGTATATACTTATGCTACTGAAAAAACTTCGAGGAATTAGCACCAGACACTCCGTGAAGCAACCGACATGAAAGTTTTCAAAGTACGTGCCAAGAAAGTTTAATTAATTATCGATGATTCATAGCTCTCAAGTTCGATTTCAAATGAAGCAAATAAAATGATTTATAAAAAAATTAATTAATTACAAATCGATCTGTAACTTACAGTTCGATTTTCAGTTAAAAACAAATAAAATTATTTATAAAAAATTAATTAATTGAGTCTTGCTCATTTGCGTGGATTAATTTTAATCCTTCTCCATTAATTTCAAATCACGTGATATCGTACGATATAATTTCTCGTATGATCTTGTCGTCTTGAGATTATATTTTTAGGTATTACTAAATTAATTTTCAGTTATTTACGTAACCTGGTATGAATTTTTTTCCAACTTTTTTCTTCATCATATAAAAAAAAAGATTTACACATCAATTTAATCATTTAATATTCTACATTTGTAGCAATTAACACATCATTAAATGGCAAAGAACAAAATTTATAAAAAATTCACACATGACATCTCTGTTTTGTGAATGAATCGGAAACCTATGCTGAAATTAGAAACGAGAGGTAGTATGGAAACAGAGAGAGATCGAGAGAGAAAGGTATGAGAGTTTATTATTTGAATCAATGATCATATCAGTGTAGAACCTGTGTTTATACTAATTTCTATAGCAACAATGTAACGAACTAATGTGACTAATGAATTTGATTCCAACACATTTGAACCTTAACAAACCAAAATTCAAATATTCTTAACTTGATATAGAACGAAAAATCCTAGGAAAAGCACTCTTAAGGCTTGTTTAGTTTGGAATAAGAGAGAAGAGAGAGTAGAATTTTCTGAGAAGTAGAAAAATAAAACTCTACTTGGTTGAAAATTAGATGTGAACTTTTCGGATAGATGGATATCAAACTTCCTTAGTAATTACGGAAATAACTTAGTTATCTAGCAAAATCTAGGTAAGTTGAACTTCTAAGAAAATCGAACATTTTTCCTATAATATGCATTTCATGGACAATTATGCCCCACATATGCCAAAACATGTACAATATTGTAGGATTAATTTTACTCATTGTCATTATGAATTTTGGTTTGTTAGATCATGATCATTTAACTCACTTTTGTTTCAGGACGGTCATCAAACATTGAATTTTGTTCCCAAAAGGTCACTATAGCAGGACCGGAATGCTGACTGTGAGTGCCACATCGCTAAAAAGTGTCACGTGGATGCTGAAGTAGACAGTTAACCAGTTTCGGACCAAAAAATCGACCCGATCAAAAACCCTTAAGACATGGAAACCCTACCGACCGACCCGAAACGGTAAAAAATCCCTAATTCCCATCAGTGGTCACATATCAAATTTTCTCTTTCGATTGTCCCACTCCACTCCAGTCCACTCCAACCCGATGTCTCTCTTTTTTGTCTTTGGTTGATTCACACTCTCTGATGTCTGTAGAAATTGAATAACAAGAAATTATAGGTGAAATTTCTCTTAATTAATCAAAACCCTCTTTGTCATTCAATGTCAGTACTCTTAATTCTGCAAAATCAAGCCTCAGAAATTTTTTTAAAAGAAAGTGCAATGGAAAATTCGAGATGAAACCCAAACTCACGGCATCCGTCAATATCCATAATTGATCAAAGAGCGATGATTAAGAAGATAAAACCCAATCACTTCTCACAACATGCGATGAATAAAGGAGACGGTATCAAGAGGTTCTGAGCTTTTTGGGTTTCAAGAGCTTTTGGGTGTCAACTCTTGAAACTCTTCTTACTTGCTCAAGAGCAATTCCGACCCATCATACTTCAGATCCAATCCACCTCTTGCTTGTTGGATTCTGATTTTTGGCGAGAGAGAGTTGATGTGAGAGGGAGGGAGTCGATGAGAGAGAGAACGAGAGAGAGGAGTTGACGAGCTTTTGACGAGATTGCTATCTCTCAGATCGGATTACTACATACAAAAAACAAAACAACAAATCAGTGTGTGTGTGTGTGTTTAAATTGAGCTTCTGAGATAAGGGAAGTGAGACCGCGAGAGAGAGACAGGGAAAGGAAGAGGTGAGAGAGAAAGCAGTGGGTGGAGCACCGGTGAATTAGGGATTTTTTTTAGTGTTTCGGTAGGTCGGGTCGGTTTCCATGCTGAAAGGATTTTCTATCGGGGCGGTTTTTATTGGTTAGGAACTGGTTAACTAGCCAAGTCATCATCCACCTGGCAATTTTGGTAACGTGGCATGCACAGTCAACATTTAGGGCTGACCATTTCAAAAATTCGGCAAAAATAACCGTCTGAGAGTAAAATTCAATATTCAATAACAATCTTGAAATAAAAGTGAAGTAAATAACTATACTGCGATAAATTAAAATTCAAAGTGACCATCAGTAAAATTAAGCCCAATATCATATACATGTGTCTATGCATTTAAAGCTCTTTGACTTTAATTTTGTCTAAACCTATAGCTTACCCTTATAATATTTTATATATATTATGATACTAAACATTGTTCTATTCATTATTCCACAATATGAAGAATTAATTAGTTAACAATTGTGATAGTTTTATCATTAATATTATTTATTAAAAATAATATATTTATTTAAAATGAAAACATAAACTTCCCAAGATGATAAATTAAAATAGAAGTTAATGTCAATTCTTAAAAGATACAAAAATTTGATACTATATTTATAGATATGCGGCTCTCGTACATGTTGGATATATTGACACTGGATGATTTAGATTTAGTTATTTAGTTGTAAACTAAATAAATATTTATACAAATGTTGATTTCAATGAACTTTCAATAAGTTGAGTGAAGAAAATATGATTATAGACCAAATTTTACGGCTTGATCTCACTTATTTGTCCAATGAGAGATCCTGAAATTGTAAAAAGGATGTACCACAAAGTAAAAGTATGAATTCCTCGAACAGTCATTTCAATTCAAATCTCGTGGAACTTATGTTGAGCAATGAATCACCATCATTTATGAGCCTTTGCAGTATTCGATAAGGAGAATTATGCTTATCAAGAATCTCACATTACATAAGTTAAATTGATATTATAATTTTGTAATTAAGTGACAATCTTCTACTCATAAAATATCTTTTAAAGGTGAGTTAGTCTAATTTGAGATGGTATAAATTCACCCTAATATAATGTTTTGAGATGGTGTTCGGACATATGTTGTATTTTGTCTATTAATTATCTAATCTAATTCAGAGTCCAACAAAATATTTTTTAGAGGTGAGTTAGTTTCAATTTAAAAATAATGCTCATTTAACTTGTTTCTTAAAAAGAATAAGTTAAAAGAGGTTGTTCACATTTACCATATAGTACCGTACTAGGGACGACACCAATTTTGTCGACCTCCTCCGGATGATAAAATCGGTCGACGTCATACTCTAATTTTGCGCCAATATTTAAGCGCCGCCCCTCGTATACTTCGGCACAGTTGTTAGCTCCTTCCAATTGTTTATTTCAGGCTTTTATTTCCTCACATTATTTCCTCAGTCGCCCTGTGGTATCAGAGCCCGAAAGTATACCATAATTTATTTTTATGATTTTTTTAAAGGAGAGTAAGAAGATAATAGATTAAACATAAGCCATGGATATACCTTCTGAGTTACCCTCTACCTCTCATACACCCTCCATAACCGATATCATACACCTATCCAAAACACTCAAGAAACCAACAAGCTTGATAAACTTGTAAAGTACAGTTACATTCTAGAAGAATCTTATGTTTCTTCTTCCATACAACCTCTCATAAATCCTTATACAATCTATGAGAAACATCGATGAGTTGTTTCTATACAACATCTACTACATAGAAGTAGACCTCGACCAAAGGAATATGTACAGGCCTTACGAATGGATCAAAGCACACCCCTCGCTACAGAACAGGAGCAGTACATCACCATTGAAGTTCCTTAGTCATTAATTAACCAATCCATCAAAGAAGGATACACCCATCTTCACTGGGGTGCTATCAGGTTGCTTCTGACCTACAATGGCAGAAAGAGATGTCCAGTCATAGCACGTATGGCACTCATTGACTCTAGAGTCTTGGACCACCAACAAGCAGCTATCGGCTCGGTGATGACTACACTTAATGTTGGAAGTGTGATGCTTACCTTTTATCCCAATTTCGTCATGTCACTCGGAGATCCAAATCTCTCTACTGGGATGAAGGTTCAGATCCAGACCCAATGATTATCTCATGTAGCTACGTCACACATAGCTACGCTGCACCAACAAGTATGTTTCAGGGTGCAAGACCATGCTGTTGATCTCAATAGCTATGGTTCTCCAGATGCTCTATATGTCTTCTCAGAAACAACAGATAAAGTTCCAACCATTGTCCAAGCTCCTAAGCAACTGGATAATGAAACTTTAGAAAAGTTAGTCCCTCGTTCTTGGTTGACTAACTATGAGAAGATCCGCACGATCAATAAGCCTGTTCAGTTGCAAGACTATACTTTCTATCGACGGAATGATGGAACTGTTGAAACCATCTTCAAGCCTCCTGAAGAACCCAGAGGCAAGGAAGCTAGCAGTAGCACGTCACTGTTTAAAACAGTGGCTATGATATGTCCAGTACCTACAGACAAGAAGATCCCTATAGTTTGGTTTGAGCCTAATGGCCATCCAGTCTACACCAATAAGGTTGATGGACACTTCATTTGGGATGTTGATCCTAAGATATGTGAAGATGGATGCTCATGTGCTAATGATGATCTTGTTGGAGAAAGGAAGAGAAGTGTTAGATCCTCTTGCCGACCTTTTCCTAAGCCTCATGATAAACATGGAGGTTCATCTCCATGGGTCGGTATCTCTGAGGATACGAGAAAGAGGAGTGATGAAAAGCTTGCTAAAGAATGGAAGAGACAACTTCCATTACCTGCTTATGAAGAAGCTCTTAAGATTCTAAGGCAAAAAGGCCTTTGCAAGACAAAGGTTGTTTTCTCTGATCAGATTCCTGCAGTACCTGCTATTCAATGCTGTATGGCTTCATCTTCAAAGTAACTGAAGAAAGCAGTTATGACAGTGACTACCCTCCTATAGTTCCACAGACGACGACAATTGGAGTCTCTATGAGACCTTTTATCAGGCAAACAACTATTAAGCCTGACGATTCTGTAGAACCATTAACTGCAGCTGATGAGGTACTTAATTGGCAAAACAAGAGTCATCTTACTGAAAAGAGTCACCTGAAGAAGCAGGACAAGAAGCTTGAGAAGATCTCTAGAACTGTAAAGCAGAATGATGAAGAGATCAAAACAGTGGCTTCCACTGTTGAAAGAATTACGAAAGACCTTCAAAAACGATTGGTAAAACTCGAAGATGCTATGCATGATAAGATTCCTGCAAAGCAATTTGATGATGGGTTCAAGTCTCTTGATCACAAAATCAGGAAGCTAAAGAATGAGATACAAGGCATAGGAGATTTTCCTGTCTCTTCTCCACAAAGAATAGAAAAACCTACCTTCTCTAGTTCCACATATCTCAGAAGCAGTTCACCACCACTTCAATGATTCATGGCCTCAGCCAGAAGAAACGACATCCATCTGGTCTCTACTACTTTTGCAGAGTATGATAAGGAAAGGAGATGACTAAAAGAATCCAGGAAGAAAAGGAAGAAGGAGGAAAAAGAGAAAGCCTCTATGGCTTCAACGTCTATAAAGGACGTAAAAGACAAGTCATCGTCTATGATGGCTTCTCACTTCCAAGATTCTCAGGATCCTTATTAAGATGATTACCAAGATCAAGAGTTTGGTTCTTTGCAGTACTTGTAACAAAGACCAATTCCTGAGGAAGTAGAAGGATCAACAGAACCATCTAGTTCTGAAGAATCAAAGGCAACTGTTCAGACAGATACTGAAAGCTCAGGAGATGATTCCATCTCAATTGGGGAAGAAATCCCTACAGTGTCTAAACCATCTAACGAGGATACGTCATCAGCTACAACAACGTTAAAGCTCTTGTCAGAGTCAGAGCACTATGCTGATATTTCCTCTATACTCATGTCCACTTAGCATCAGGAAGAAACGTCTAGGACATCTCCATTATCAGGACAAGATGAAGGCTCATCTGAAGAACTTGAGCCTATGGTGTCAAATGCAAATCCTCAACCCTCAAATGTCCCAGCATAACCAAGAGGAGGACCATGGTTCACATTTGACGATATACCAGTTTCGAAGAGAAGAGAAAGAATGCTAAAAATCAACGCTTTGGCTGATTTGCAAAGATCTAAACCTGGCCATGTTATTGAAGATATTCTTAGAGAATTGGCGTCCAGGTTCATCGGCACAATGAGAGACTGGTTCACTACCATGGGAGTTGCTAAACAGTTAATGTTTACAGGCGTCTCGATTAAGGATGCTCTTGGCATGATTTACCAGGAGTTTATTGGACACACCAGTGTTTATGGAAAACAAAAAGAAACAGATTATTTTAAAATGAAATGATGTTCATTACAAGAGAAAGACTTGAATCTCTATTACAAAAGAATGGCTGATATTTACCATCAGTTAGGAGGAGATCACAATCGTGGGCTAAGACAAGTCTTCATTGCTTCTTTCCCAGAAGAGTTACAGCTGGAGCTTACAAAGTTGATTACAGCTTCACAGAGAGATATTGGGAAACATAGCTTAGGAGAACTCTACCAATACGTAGAACAGGAATTGCTAGCCTATGTGAGCAAAAGAAGTTCTTTGATGCTTTCTCTCACAACAGCCATATGAAGAAGTTGTGCTCTAAGACCCATCTGCAGATCAAATGCAAGGAAAAGAACTGTGATTGCAGATCTAGTAAGAAGAAGAAGCACTGGAAGAAATTTCTTAAGTCTTCCAGGTCATCCAGATATAAGCCCTCCAGTTGAAGAAAAAAGGGCTACAGAAGCTGGAACAAAAAGCGGAGTTTCGAAGCCTTCAGGAAGAAGACTGCATCTAAAAAGTCAACAAGATGTTTCATCTGTGGTCAAGAAGGACATTACGCACGTAGCTGCCCTAACAAAGAGAAATCCGCTAAGCTGATCAAACAGGTGATGAATGTCACACCATTCAAACAAGACGAAGATCTTGAATCTATCTTCTCTGAGCAGGGAAGTGAGGTCGACCCACAAGACACAGTATCCACTATGTTGTGCTTTGACACAGAACAAAATACTCTAACAACTCAGCATCATCAGAGTATTATGAGGTGTTCAAAGCTACACCTAGTCCGTCTACTCAGCAGTTCAATGTCCCACACATGGAAATAGAATCCTCTAGTCTAAGAATGATGTGCCAATCAAGGCCATTGGATTTCTTGATTCAGGAGCTACTCGGACCATGATAAATCCCAAGGTTCTTCTTGGAGTTTGGAAGGAAGAACGCAACCACTTTGTTGCTGCAAGCGGAAAGGTATTCTCTACGGAGTACACTACGTAGAAGAAGATTGGGATAAAGTTATTTCCAGGAGTTGTGATATGGACACATGCTATTGGTACACAGCTCACAGGAAATGATGTATTAATCAGGTCCGATGTGATTAGCAAACTGAAGAAGCTAACTATTGGAGCAGAAGGAGTTTATCACATGAGACATTTCAAACCATACTCTGTAGTTCATTCTCTATACAGCCTTACTCCAACAGTCTCTGGAGAACATCCATTAATGGTGAAATACTCTCATTTGTTCTCTGAGAGCCATGTCAGCTTCTTACATC
>CAODLS010329431.1:0-13746 GCA_948243855.1 Flueggea neowawraea
TCAACACTTCTATTGCGATTCTAAAGGTAAGAATCATCCTTTAATCTATTCATTCCGTCATTTTTGTCATCATTTGTTCAACTAGGGTTTTGAACAAATTTTGGGGTTTTATTCAAATCTTCCTTTTCTGTTGTAAAGGAAGTTAGATATTGTTAGATTAAGCTTGGTTAAGGATGTAACCACGGGATTCTAGCTTCGGTTTCCAAGGATTTCGTGTTTGAACGAAATGGGTTTTATAAGAGCTAGGGTTCCAGATTTTGGTAGATTTCTCATCAGATCCGGAGCTGAATATGATGTATTATGATAGATAGGTGTTAGAAATACATAGAAATGATGTTGGGTGCCAAGATCCGACGATTTGTGTCCTGTGGGTCAAGAAATCCGAATTTGGGGATTTGGATTCTTGATGATTTTGAAGTTGTTTGTAGGATCTGAGGTTAGATCCTTGCTTGGCAGGCTGATTGCAGCCAATATGAGTGTTTTTTCGGTCGAGCATGAATTGAAATGAGAGTTTGGGTATTTTGGCATAAGTCCTCGACGCCGTCGAGAGTTAGTTGGCATTTGCATTGCATGCATACATCCAGTACCACCATAGTACTATATCATATCATATCTTGGTGTCTATTATATCTGTACAACTCTGTGTGCTTGCCAGCAGGAGCAGCCACCTACGAGTGGAGTTTGACTGGATCCTCAGCTTTAGATACCAGGTGAGTGAAATAGTAGCTTCAGACACATTGGCTGAGTCTTCAAAATTAAGTATGCTATTTTTGATATGTCGGGTTTGACATGAAATATGGACTAATAATTATTGGGTTAATTAATAAGCTAGGTATATGATTATTATTAACTAACATTTTGATATGGAAAAATAAAGTATGTATGGGTACATATATACAAGAGCATTTTGTAAATGATGGAATAAAAGAAAAGATATTGCATGATTGTATGTGAAATACTATGTATGGATCAGACTGATTTGGGGACACCCTACTAAGGAGTATATAGTCTTTGGTATACCATTGTATGTTTATGGCCCTAGTCACCAGGGTTTGGGGTGACCGTATATCTAGCCAGATATACGCGTTTATTGAGCAGTCAGATGGCAGAGTCCACACTGCTATTTCTTTGATATGGTCTCGTACTATGACATCACAAGTATATGTATATATTGCCTGAACGTAAGTTGTATGATGTGAATGCCAACATTTTGGTAAAACGATTTTCAGCAAATGTATTATGTATATAGTGTGTATGCTATCTGGTATCTACATATGTGTGCGGTATTTTGAAAAAGAATTTCAAACCAGTCTTTGTGAGGCACGTATGAGGCGGTTTGACATGATGTTTCCTCATTAAGGAGTCTTACCCCTTTTTCTTCTGTTGTCCTTGTTAACCTTTGTTCACAGGTGATATTTTTGGGACGCACAAGATCTGACCCGTACCTCGATATAGTGAGGCGCTTCTTCACTATAGTGAGTGCCCTCGTCCGGACTCTACTATGCTATGTCGTTAGAGCTCCACATCGGGTTATTGGGCTTCACTTTTGTATTTTGGGGTTTACTTTAACGATTTCATATTTACTGATATTTTTGATATATTATATACATATACTGGTATTTATATATACATATGATTTTAATTCATTTATAAATATTTTTATAAATATTTTAAATAAATATTTGAATAAGTCGGGTAGTATGTCTGATCACAGAGGCTTGTGTGGGATGGATCCGGCTCGCACAGACGGTTTGCCTCATACACAGGTCACAGGCCCAAATTTGGTTTCTTCCTCTATTGGAAGATGTGTGCCGAATTTTCTTTCCTAGTCACATTAGGGTTTGTCATTCTTGTCCTACAAGAATAAACACACTCCTAATTAGTCATGCACTCCTAATTAGTATGTGTATGAGTCGAAAATCCTCCTTGTCATACAAGGAATGAGACTCCTAAAAAATAGGAGAGGTAGTGTGTGCCGAATTTTCTCCCTCCTAATTAGATTAGGTTGTGCCGAATTTCTTATGGGTTTCACTAATGTTATTGGGTTTTTTAATTATATGATACATTATCACAAAATAAATCACTCCATGGGTTGACTTATGTCATACATAATTAGATATCCATAACAATGATAATTAGTGATTTATATTAAAAGCCCATTACATTAATGAATTATGTATTAAATCTTATTTAAGACATAAATCATAAAACCCTTAATTATTATTGATTAATCAAATTAATCATAGTAATAATTCAATCACAAAAGAGAGAACCTTTGTAAACAATCAAATTAGATATGTAGAACTTACTACCCAACATTCACAAATACTACAAACATTTAAAAAAACATAAGTTATTATAAAATGCGAAACATTTATAAATATATTTATATATATAAAGTAGTAAGTATGGTAAAATGTATCAATATATAAAAAATAACCATGTATATATCAAAATCCATAATATATCAAAGTCAAATAGCGATAGAACCTATAAACCCATAGTATCTCGTTGTGAAGCTCTTATACATAATATCTGAGTCTTGAACAAAATGGTACTCATGATCTTCAAGGACAATTGTCATTGAGCACGGGAGGTCTACTGAATGCTGACTGCAAAACCACCTGAAAGGTTCGAGGAGGAGGGTGAGTAAACTCAGTAAAGGATAACACTCCAGATTGCCTGATATGAGCTTTACAAAGACCATTTCTGAAAATATTTTCAGAAAACTACCACGTGCACATATATAATGAATATAGTATGATATACACTTGTATACTTATACATACATAGGTAGAAAACCGTTTTCAAAAAACGTTTGCAAACTCAGCAGACAACACACGAACATGCGAGTAGTCATTGTTGGCCCGAAAGGGCAGTCCAAGAGTGGGTGAATTGGATTTTTGACTTTTAAAACTTGTTTAAAAATGTTTTTGCAATTATCAAAATATTCAAGATAAGCAATAGCAAGGTAAGAACAATTTATCCAATTCAGACAAATACTTAATGTAAAGAGAGAATGGATAGAGAAATCAAAACCAATTTTTATCGTGGTTTGACCCTCTTAGCCTACGTCCACTCATCAAGCTTTCCCTTGAGATTTTGAATCCACTATATCTCTTGGTTCAAATGGTGCAAGATTAAACCTCTACAAACTCATGCTTCAATAGGTGCAAGATTAGACCTCTACAATCTTTTGCTTCAATGGGTGCAATATTAAATCTCTACAAATACAACTCTTGTTTTATAGACAAACAAGATAAATATTCCTCTCTCTAATACAAATATTTTCTAAATAAGAAAGAAAAAATTCAATAAAAAACACTCTTAAGAAATAATAAATTTCTAAGTGAAAGTCACTCTTGAGATGTGTGTGGATGATTTGCAAATATGAGCAAGAGAAGGCTTGATGTTGTTGTAAGATATTTGCAAGTGATGAAAAACACCTTCTCTGATTTGTGAGATATAACAACACTTCATTTAATGTTCTGACATAGCCTCTAAGTCGAGTTAACTTTACCTCTTACTCGAGTTATCCTTTCTGGAATATGACCTCTGAAATGTGTAACTCAAGTTATCATTCATGTTTACTCGAGTTATCCATGTTTTATGAACATTGGAACATCGACATTTGATCATTGATTGCGTCAGGCTTTGTCTCCAAGCTCTAACTGGAGTTATGGAAGTGTTTACTCGAGTTAAATTTTTTCCAGGCTATTTAACTTGAGTTAGCATTATTTTAACTCCAGTTATCCATTATTTAACTTAATTTGCCCTTTATTTAACTCGAGTCATATGGCATTTTAACAACTCGAGTTGTGTATGTTCTTACTCGAGTTATATCACTTAATCCATAGCTTCTGGGCATCTTTCTTACTCGAGTTGTTGATTCTTTTACTAGAGTTATGTTGCAACGTTAGTGGCAAAGTGATTAACAATCAAAAGCCAATTTTTTTTCATCATAAAAAAACAAAGGGATATAAATGTTAATCACCTTTGGTTCAATAGTCATACATAACATAACTAACTAATAATAGACACGGGACTAACAGATCTGAACTGAATATATCTAAAAGTGGAAAAATCTAAAACATGTAATGTAATGGGGGATTCTGCCATCATATAATATCTGATCTGCGTGTTGCGCTACACGCAGGTCACCACCTATCCTAGTGACTGAGCCTTCACAATGGTATACCAAAGGTTGTGATTACCCCGCAACACATGTTTCCCAATCAAATTTAATATACTAATATTCAGCATACAAGCATGCATACAGATCGGATAACATACTGATAATATACTAAATAGTACTGAGCATTCAGATACAGAATATATACATAGTTCAGATTTCCCTTTTTACGCAAAATCAAATTTTGCGAATTATCGAGCCATTAATTAGTCCATTCTATCGATAATATCCTTACACATCGAAAACATATAGGTTCAGAAAGACACAACCTATGCATTTGAAACTGCTACCGCACTCACTTGATGTCCAACAAAAGAATAAATCAAGCACTGCTGGGGGATGGATGGTCACCACAAGCACATGAAGCTCAATCAAATAGAACATATTATAAAGATGTGAATGATGACTGTGGCAATACTAATATGATATGCACATGAATGACCCGAAACCCTGACGTCGATGAAAAACATATTTCGGGCGATCATCCAACACTTTAGGCCTAAATCCCAAACCTTTGGAAAATTATAGTTTAGTACCTGAACGTATGTAAAATTACACTTTAGTCCCTAAATTTTCCATAATTGTACTCAAGTCCTTAAATTTCCTAAAATCATTACTTAGTCCTAAAAAATATCATATTTACCCTTAAACTAGCATATTGATTCATAATAATAGATTTCTCCCCAAGTTCACAAGATTACAGATTTGATCCTAACTTTCCAATATTTATGAAACTATCAAGCTTCCATTCCGACCATCCAAAATCGAAATAAATTGCATATTCCGAGTCCTCTCAATCTCCCAAACTCAAATCTAAGCTCAAAATTATCACATCAATACACCTAGACCATCAAGTTGCCACCTTTCTTCATGAACATGAATTTAAACTCTTCCACTTCACAAAAATCAATCATTCCCCCATCCATCTAACATCCAAATACAATTAAATCCACTAATTATCAATCAAACAAACCATGGAAACCACCCTAACTAAGAAAATTCGTACCTAAATGAGACCCATTTACAAAATCCATTAAATCTTCATAAAAATGCCTCTTTTTACTTAAAAGCTCCTCCATACCATTCACCTATCCATCCAAGCACCCAAATCTATCACCAAGCATGTACAATCAACCACAAATTCAAGAAAGTTCTAACCTTTCACGTCTTCCCAGTCAAATTAATCAATAAAACAAGAAATCCATATGAAAAATAACATAAAGGAAGGAAAAAGAGAAGGATTCTTACCTTAGATGGCCAAAAACTTAATCAAATGTCTATTGGGTTGGAACATTCTTGATGGTTGTGGGAAGCAATGCAATCTTGTGTGTTCATGTTTCAAGGCCAAAAGGGTCACATTTATACGGTTTGGAGGTGGCCACTGTAGGCAACCGAGCAAAAAAGGGCCTTAATGTATTGCACAGTCAAAGTACATAAGACACAGGCGTTAGCTTGCATTACACGATCACGAATTTGTGACCTTGTAACGAGCCGCTTAAAACACGGCCGTTGGACATGACCGTGTTCATGGCCGTGTCTAGCTCCCCAAGGCCGCAATACACGGTTCTTACATTCCTCAAGCCTCTGGACACGTTTCCCAACCAATATAAGGGTCAAAACATTAAGAAATACAACTTAACATGGCTAAAAACCTTCCAATTAATAAAAAAAAATCCAATTCATAATCAAAACATCAATTCAAACTCCAAAATCATCCACAGTCATCATCCAAACTTATGTCTTATAAATCAACAACAACTCATAATCAATGGCAAATCAAACTGAAACCCAAGCTCATACATGTCAAATATGCGAGATGTTACACTAACCTTAATCCACACCTTAATAGGATTACTTTTGGCTTTAAGATAGAATATGATAAATATCTCTCAAATTTTAGCATATGATCATTTAATGATCGCACATAAGTTTATCTTATGGAATATGGTTCTTTCCATACAACATTTCTTACGTTTTTATAATGGGCTCACCACTATAAAACGCAAGATGGCCTCTTGATGATGAACACATTCTAGATCTCTCTCTATGTTCAAAATCAGCCTCATCTTAGTCCTTACTCCACATGCCACAAAACTAAGGTAAACAACCATGTGAGTGGGTTACTTCTCTATCCAACATGCTCTTCACACTCTACATTACAACAAATGTTAGTTTCCAACATTTGTGTTCGTGTATTGCTCATGATGATCTTTTTAAAGATCACGTTTTAAGGGATTACACACTTCATATGCCATGCGGATATTAACAAACTTATTCCTTATATCAAGCTTTTACTAACAGATTTTACAATCACGTCTTGCATAGATTTACATTCCAAGTTCACTTCTTATTGTGAAACTTGTGCTCAAAATCACATATCCTTGTGCAACCAAGTTTCTCACAAAATGATACTTTATCTTGAATTTCTTAGACTTATAATAGATCTTCTCGATCTTTAAGCAAACAGGCTGACTACCACTACGAACTGAGATAGGTTTTTTAGGGGGTTAGTGCTAAGTGGATCATTCCAGTATATGGCCAGCCTTACTTTTACACTACAGCTTATGAAGTTATACTCTCAACTTCTTTTTTTACACACTTATATGTGTTTCTCGCTATAATGCGGAATAACAGTTCTACCAACCAAGAACACATAACGATGTATGAACTTCCTTATAGTCCACATTAATTGTTAGACTAGCAAGTGTGTCTCATTTTATCGCAAGCCTTTACGATAACAAAGTTCCTTACAGCTCCTCTAAAGTATCCAAGTATCTCGTTCATTACTTTCCAACATCCTATCCTTATATGCTGGATCAAGCTGACTTGACTGCATAGAAAATTCTAGGCATTGCGGACTCCTAAGCACAAAATTATGTAATACAAATGACAGTCTTGTACTAAACCACACGTACTCTAGATGACAAAATACAATCACAAGACATTTGCATGAAAAATGCTACGTATACATTCTTTCTTTCACTTTACTCGTGGATGCACGTATGTGCTAAGAGACTTGCTTTTAGTAATGAGGTATCTATGGGTTATGCACTTTTGCATTTTAAACATTCAACGACTTTGTTGATGCTACTCTCTCAGAGAGGCACAACAACTTACTTGAACGATCCCTTAGAGTTGGACTCCAAGGACAACCCATAATGTATATCTCAAAGTTGGATTCCAACCAATCTTGGAGTCATTGAAGTATGCTAGGCTTTTCTAACTATGAGTGTGATATTCATACAAAGTTAAAAATGACAAGACTCACTTCGTTATTATCACCACATGAATGTACCAATCTCTTTAAGATTGTCTAAGGTCTTACATTGAACAATTAAACCATTAGGTTAAACCATATAGGTTTCCACTCCAAAATCTCTATTGAGAAAATGAGTCTCTACATTTCATTAATGTACGTTGAGGTATAGACTAGCCTAAATACCAAAGTGTATTTAGTAGAGGTAAATCTTTCAACAAGGTGGTTTTCCCAATCTTGTTGACTAAATCCCCTTTAAGTGATTATCGTTGACTTGCTTGATTTATTAATCATGTATCCACTTATCTCCAATGGGTGCTCACCTTTTGGGTAGACTAACCACTTCTCAAACATGGTTCAATCTCAAAAGTCATTCGCACTTTCATTGCTTTAATCATACTACTTTCACTCGGATGAGTGAACCGCCAGCATACTTACAGGTTCGTTCTTGAATTTTAGGGTTATTGAAAAAGGATCACAATATTGAAAAATGTTGTCGTGAGACTTTATTCCTTTTAGACTTATGCATTTTCAAAAATGATTCCACTGAGTTCAAGCTCTATCTAGGAATTCCCATTAGATTCAAGTTCCCTACTCCTATTGACAAATAGGAATCTTCCTCCCACATAAGTCAAGATTAGGAACATTCACACACGTTTGAGGTAGATGAGATAAAAGTTAAATCGTTCCAGGACCTAGTCAATGCATTCCTTTTGAAGAAAGAGATAGCAATCGCTTGGACCAATCTCTTAAGCTTTAAAACCCCAAGGATGTAATTTACTGATTCAAATTACTAACTTTCTTCCTCATCCCTTATCCTCCTAAAGAATTATCCCATTCAGATGGAGTGATCCTGAGGTTTTTAGTTCCTGAGTCTTAAATAAAGTGAAATCTTTTCCACTTTGTTCTATTTAAGAAATCTATTCACTAAGAATATGAATTCTTATAACTCGATACCATGCCATTCTTATTGTCTTACGAAGAAAGTATCATTTTTGACACAGTAAGGTTATCTAACACCCTAAGCATCTCGATCATTATAGACCAAGGAATCATGGACATTGGCTATACAACTATTGGTTATAAGTGGTTTAGATCATATGCTCGATCAATCCAAATTTTATGAGATGTATAAGTAACGAACTAGGTGGATATATGGATTTTGAACATTGTGGCCTTTGCCATCATAGTTATATCCATACGAAGGAGAGTTTTGTTTCTCCTTCCTGCTATGCGGTTTATTGTCAGAGTGTAGGAATAAACAATTTATTTTCATTTCTATTTCATCACATAAACCTTTGGACTTATCTTGCAGATGTTTACGACCTTGTCGATCCACAAAATTTTTATTTGATTCTCATCTTGACTTGCAAGAAGTAAGAACTAACTTGACCATTCTTATGAGAAATCAAATAGATATGATCGTATATTTCAAAGTCATATATACAAAAGTGATGAAGTGGTAGGCCTTAGCCATGCCTTCTCATTCTTTTGATGTCAAACATAAAAGATGGATTAATGATAATGGGAATTTTTCTCAAAATGCCTCTTCAAATGATTTTCTCTCTATTATCGTTGTATGCAGTGCTCCCAATTGGACAATTTAAGCTTACAATATTGCCTAAAACTCCCACTTGAGCTATTTGATGTACTCAATTCTATCAAAGTGGTTGAGTTGCATGTATTAAGTTCACATAATTTATCATAACTGTTATGATCCATTTTCGGACCATGACCGGCGTATGAGGCGAACCATCTATGCAAGCCTAGCCATCTCGTACAAGCCTCGAAGAACATAAATCATATTAAGATCTATTATGAACAAACTTAAAACCATTTTAAAGATATAAAAGCTACCTATAAATCGAATTTTTTAAAACATAAGTGTTGGCCCAAAATAACAATCCAATAGGGGGGTAAACTGGATTTTTTACTTTTAAATCTTGTTTAAAAATGTTTTTGCAATTATCAAAATATTCAAGATAAGCAAAAGTAAAGCAAGAACAATTTATCTAATTCACACAAATACTAAATGTAAAGAGAGAAGGGATAGAGAAATCAAAGCCAATATTTATCATGGTTCGACCCTCTTAGCCTATGTCCACTCCTCACGCTTCCCCTTGAGATTTTAAATCCATTATAACTCTTGCTTCGAAGGGTGCAAGATTAAACCTCTACAAACTCTTGTTTCCAATATGCAAGATTAAACCAATACAAATACAACCCTTGTTTTCTAGATAAACAAGAAAACTTTTCCTCTCTCAAATACAAAGATATGATTGACAATGAAGAAAGAAATCAAAGATGAATACTCTCAAGCAACCATGAATTTGCAAGTGTAAGAACCCTCTTGAGAAGTGTATGAATGATTTGCAAGATTGAGCACAAGAAAGCTTGATGTTGTTGTAAGATATTTTCCAATGGTTAACAACACTTTCTCTGATGTGTCTTGAGGCTATTTGTAGATTTGCAAGTTGATATAGCCGTTGGAGGATTGAATGTAGCCATTGTGAACCAAAATGGGGCACATTTAATGCACTGTCAAAGTATTATCATGTACGTGACAATGATCTTACATACGTGACCTGACTTAAGCTCCAGCATATGTACGTGATAATTAACTACACGTACGTTGATCATAGCGGATTTCCAGTTCATCATAGTGGATTCCCAGTTGACGTACGTGAACTATAACTGACGTACGTGACTTCTATGTTTGAACCATCCAGTAGCTTCTGTTTTCAATTCGGAGAATCTTGCGTACGTGAAACTCCATCTCACGTACTTTAGATTAATGTGACGTACGTGACATTTGACTCTTGCGTACGTGAACGATAGACACTTGACCATTGCTGCTACTGTTTCTCTCGATCCGCGTGAAATTCAAACAAACATTCTATGAGATGAAATCTTCTTGTCTTGTATGACTGACGTACGTGACTTTACATGTTACACGTACGTGTTGCTTCACGCCTTCAAGTGATTCAAGACTTCAATTTTTCCACTTTAATTTTGATAACATTTCACGTACTTTTGATATATCACACGTACGTGACTTTATCTGATGTACGTTAGCTGTGTCTCACGTACGTGATGATCACTTCTTCCATCAACCCCGTTGCTTTTGTTTCAGGTCACGACCAAACTCATGTACGTCATATTAATATATCGTATGTGACATATACACACGTACGTGACTTTTCACACACGTATGTTGATCATCCTTATGTCAAATTCTGCACTTTGTTCATCATCAAAACTTAGAGAAATCTCAATGTTGACCACCTTTGGTCCAACATACCTCTCTTTGTTTTTGACATACTCGGTCGCATGACCGTTATGTTTTGGATTTAATTATGTTATATATATGTTTTGGAGATGAGACGCCTATGTTACGGGGTACATAGCCTTTGGTATACCAATGCATGTTATACTCAGCTATCAGAGTTGTCGGTAGCCATATTGCCTTGATCAGACACATGATTGTTATCAGATTAGTGACAGAGTCCACAATCATTACTGCAGTGGTAGAGTGGCACATACCACATCACGAATTGTTTCTGGTCCCTTATCCTTGAAATATGTTTTTGACTTTGATATCTAGGTGATATGTTTTGCCTTTGAAAATATTATTATTATTATTATTATTACCATTATTATTATTATTATTATTATTATTATTATTATTATTATTATTATTATTATACCTACATGGTGAACTTTGATTCGGAAATTTCTGGCAAAACTATAAAGGTTTTTGAACTCTGATCTTAAGTTTTCGATAAAAGTTTAAAAGGGTTTGATTCTGAAATTGTTAGTACAACTTAAAAAGAGTTTTTGTTTTGGAACCTTTGTTGAGACAAAACGTCACGACCCATTTCCGGGACCATGACCGACGTACGAGGTGAACCGTCTATGGGAGCCCAGCTCATCCCGCACAAGCCTCAGAGAACAGAACATTTACCCAATAATCATATTTAAAGAAATATGAACAACAAATAAATATTTAATCTTTATAAATTAAAAACAAAACATATATAATATAAATTGCAGAAATAATTTCAAATTAAAATATTTGAAAATAAAACAAATCCCACAGATACACGGTATGGAGCATCTAACAAATTATACAAATAGTGCCCGAACAAAAGGGCACTAACTGAAACTAATAAAATGCCTCACCAGGTACTGAAGGCTGAAAACCCCAATCACCAAAATCACCTACAGAGAAGAACACAGGAGAAAACACAAAAAGAAAAGGGTAAGATCTCTTAGTGAGGAAACGACATTTCAGAGCGGCTTTAGGCCTCATGAAAACCGTTTGAAAACGTTTAAAAATACCGCAAGCAAATATAAGCATATATACGTATACATGCTAAATACCAAATAGTAGTTTCGAAATTCATTTCGAAATTCTTCACAACCACAGCAAAAACAAAGATAAAGATGTACGAAAATCTTTATTTTCAAGACATAAGTATTAAAACGTGCAAAAGCTCTTTACATGCATTCATGCTAAAGTTCATCATTTAGAACCAAATGAAAACGTATCAAAGTCAAATATTTCTCTTTCGTATCAAATCGAACACATTTTCAAATTCATAAATCATGCTATGCAGATATCATACCAAATGATATCTAGAGCTGATTATCAATGATCATATGTCCGTATTATATTAGAACTTTTCTAACTTGATCATATCACAATAAACTAGCAACCTTAGGAGTCCAAATAGTACCCGACTCAAAAGGACTAACAGCTGACAACTTTAGGGGCTCTAAATAGTACTCCGTCCACCCTAAGGGTCTCAAGGCTGTAACAAAGTATATACTGATCTAAGCACATCTGCGATCATTGCAGTCCCCGTGCTCCAGCTAGATATACCTTGTCAAAGTGCAGAACAGTATAATACGGGGAAATGAGCAAAATCACAGAGTCCTCAAAGTTTGTATCAAAACAAACAGACATGGGACCACTGTCAATATCATATGTGGACTCTGCCACTAGCTCATATGTGTACTATGCCACTAAACATATGTGTGGACCTCTGCCACAACTCATAAACTAATCATGTGTCTGATCAGGACAACATGGCTATCGTCTTGCCCCAATAGCTAGGCTATACGAAGCATTGGTATACCAAAGGTTACGTTCACCCCGTAACAAAGGTGTCCCATATCCAAGTATGTTCATCAAAAACATATGCAGATATTTATTTAAAAATATCAAATCAGATAACATGTTAAACATACATATGGTTTACCAATTATGACAAACATTCAAATGAAACATTTATCCGTGAAAATGTATCAAAATACTAAAAATGGTATTTATTCTGAAATTATTTTAATTTCAAAAAAAACTAATACTTGTTCTGAAATTATTCTTAAATTCCAACAAAACATTTTCCTACAAAACATATCAGAAATTTGTACAAAAGATTTATTCCCAAATTTTCAATAAATATTAAATCATAATATTTATTTTCAAATAACATTGAAATTTCCATAGGAAAAATCCAATTTCTCAACGAAGGTTCCATACAGACATCTTTTAGAATTTTTCCGATCCTTTAGTAATTCCCAATTACATGCAAATGTTCGAACATAGCAAAAAAAATATAGCTTTGGAGACACAGCCTATGTGTCTGAAGCTGCCATTTCACTCACCTGGAAATCCAAGCTAAATGGGTCCTTCAAGCTCCACTAGTGGCTGGTCAACGTCGTTGACCAGAATACGAAGCTGAAACAATTATCAAAGCAGAATCAAAAATAAAATGCTGGTGCTGTGGTTGCACCGAAATGCGTGCACATGCATATGCAAATTTAAATGTTCAAACGACGGCCGAAAACCCATTTCGATCGAAGATCTAACACTCTCGTCCCAAAAATCAAAATTAGTGTAAAATTACGAAGTAGTCCCCGACTTTCGTAAAATTACACTTTAGTCACTAAAACCTCGAAAATTCATAATTAATTCCCAAAATTCCAGAAATTAATAATTAACCCAAAAATTTTAGAATTTATAATTAAATCCTCCAAATTACTCAATTTAAAATTAAAACCTCAATTTTCTCCAAATTACAAAATTAGCCAACATTTTTCAAAAATTACAAATCATCCATAATTTTCCAGAATTGCAAATCTGTCCCTCATGGCAAATATCAGACACAGTCCTCCAATTTTTTCCAGAAAAATCAAATTTCAGTTTAGTCTCTTCGTTACAAAAACACGCTAAATGGTCCCTAATCCCGAACCAAGCCTAACCCGATGTTCCCGATGGTTCCAATCAACTCTA
>CAODLS010329547.1:0-20757 GCA_948243855.1 Flueggea neowawraea
GAGTAATTTGAGAGTATGGAGAGAAATTTTAAGAGTTGAGAGAGTTTGGGGGAGAGAAATGAGTGTTTGAAGTGTAGAAATGAGAGAAAAAAATGTGTTTAAGGGGGTGTTTAGGGGGATATTTATAGGAAAATGGGTAAAATTAGCCGTTACTGACCAAAAGGGTAATTTTTCGGCTCCCAACGGTACTCCAACGGTAATATTACCGTTGGAGTAAATCTGACCGTTGGATCAAAATGATCCAATGATCAGATTTTGATTTAAAAAAATATTAATGTGTCAGACGCGGGCCCAGTGGGCCCCGCACCTAACATATGTAGCCCGTCCTCCGACAAGAGGACGGGCTTCATCATAGGGACATGGTAATGCGTCCCTGTGGACCGGGCTACGAACGGGGTTACAATCGACCTTATAGAGCACGAAAAGTTTTTAACCTTTGAATTTGTACCTTTGGCCTACTTGTAAAACGACAAAGAGAATATTTGAGATCTTTGTGTAGAAATTACTCCGACAATCAAGTCAAAAATATGGTAGAGTTTTGACAAACTCTTTCAGTGAGTAAAACGTATTTCAAAATGAACAATAAGGAGGTGTTTATGGAGACCTGAGGGGTTTGGATTAGATGTTTGCTAAAATCTCTCTCTCTCTCTCTCTCTCTCTCTCTCTCTCTCTCTATATATATATATATATATATATATATATATATATATATATATATATATATATATATATATATATATATATGTCACGATTCGTTTTCGAACTATGACCAGTATGCAAGACGAACTGAATCGAAGGCCTGATCCATCTCACACAAGTCTCAAAAAATTAGATATACTATCCAACTTATTCATTTATTGAAACATTTATTAAAAAAAATCTGTTATCCAAAACAATATATATATATATATATATATATAAGTTCAAAAACAAATTACTGATTATTAAAAGTCATAATCACTTTATTAATTAAACAAATCTTTAGATTAGTCCAATTTCAGAAATATATCCAAACACAGTAAAAATAAATAGGATTTTAGGACATAGTCTATGTGAATGAAACTGTCATTCACTCAACTGAATGTCCAAGCAAAAGCCAGTCAAGTACCACTATTTTGCTGTTGGTCGTGCTGGTAAGAATAAGAAGCTGAAACAAATATACCAGAAATAAATATATCAGAAACAAACCAAAATATGGTACTGTGGCAATACCAATGCATAATATGCAGATGCAAATGCATGATCAAAACCCGAAGTGATGTCGAAAACCTATTTTGACAGAAGATCTAACGCTCTCGTCTCAAAAATTGGGATCTACGTAAAATTATAAGTTGGTTCATGAACTTTTGCAAAATTACACTTTAGTCCCTAGGACCTCATAAAATTATGAATTAGTCCCCAAACTTTTTAGAAATCAGAAACTTATCCTCCAAATGGTCAAAATTTTTAAATAAGTGCTCAAACTCTCATAAATTGCAAAATAGTCCCTAAACTCTCAAAATTACAAATCTGACCCAAACCTTAGCAAAATATCAATTTTTCTTTGCGACAGAAATCCTTCCAAAAACACCCTAAGATCAGTATCGATCGATACCCGATGTTCCAAATCACTCAAATCAACTATAATCACCATTAGATACATGAATTCATAATTAATTCCTTCAAAACAACACAAAATCTCCAAAATTTCGGCCAAAACTGAACCAAACCCTAGCCTCCACAAAAACAACTCAAATCTCATGAATCCAAGCTTAATATATGTTTATCTAACCATAATCTATCATAAACAAATGAGATCTAACTCCCATTCCAACAGAAATCATCAAAATCTGGAATCAATTTCAAATTCGGCCAAAACCCCAAATCCGAGATTCATGCATGAAATTGATGAAATGAAAGGATTAGAAGCTTGATCTTACCTCTATAAATGTTAAGGAATGAATGAGGAGCAATAGGTGATGAAGAGAGAGAGAGTTTTGGGAGTGAAAACGACAGAAGAGATGACTAAATGACAAAGGAAGGGCGAAGGGAGGGGATATTTATAAACCCACACACCAAAACGAAGCGTTTCACTTGAAAATTGCATATTCTGGGCAAGTCTACGTGTGTAGCACCTCATCTATGTATGTAGAAGAAGTCCTACATGCATAGAAGATTTCACAATGCGCTTAGACGTCTTAAGCAATTTCATGGACCAACCCAGACCATGATCAGTGCGTGTAGCTTCCCCACAATGCACGTAGACGCTCTACATGTGTAGCTTCTTCAAACACACGTAGATGGTCTCCAGCATGCCCTACGCATACAATTTCGCTTCCTTAACGCATTCCAAGCTTAAAAATCATAATTCCCAACACTCTCGGAATCAACTAAACACCAAAACTAGATAAAATGATGTACGAATGACCTCTAAAACCCCAGATCACTACGGAACCAAACAGAATGCTACAGGAATCTAATTATAATGGGCGGGATATTACAATATATATATATATATATATATATATATATGTGTGTAGATATACATATATACATATATATATCTATACACACACACACACTTGTGTATATATATATATATATATATTTGGTGTAATATGGACTTGAGCCCATTTAGTCCAACTCATTAAATAAATTCTGAAGCCCATAAAGGAGGTCCTATTCTAGAAATATTTATGAAAATTACATATATGCCCCTACTCTTCTTCTATAAATAGAAGTATTCATCACATTTTAAAGGTACATTCTCTACATTCATACTTTACACCTAAAGTTCTGCCGAACTAAATACTAACTTGAGCGTCGGAGAGTCCCTCGATGATCAACCGACCTCATTTTGATTTTGTGCTTGCAGGATTAAAGGTGATTCAAAGTTGTCGTGATCTAATATTCATCTACTCATATGTTTTGTTCGTGTTGCGAAATTGACGCAACAACAATTGGCGTCGTCTGTGGGAAATCGAAGCTTTTTGTCTTTGATTTCTTCTAATGTTCTTTCCAATTTCAACAATTTCAGAGTTTGATCGTTTCCATCCTCATGAGGTCTTGGAAAGTTTGTTTTTGAGAAGTGCTCGGAGAAATTCTTAGGAATTTTTCCATAGCAGCTTTGGAATTTTCTCTAGAACCTTTCCCGGAGCCATTCCTTAGAGTCATCAATCTCGAATCCCTCCTCAGAGTCATTTCTTGGAGCCATCTTCCTCTGAGGACTCCTCAGGACTCAACTCGGAGGACTCTTCATACTCAACTCGGAGGACTCCTTAGGACCTACCCCAGAGGATTCCTTAGGACTCAACCCAGAGAACTCCTCAGCACCCACCTCGGAGGACTCCTCATCACCCACCTCGGAGGACTCCTCAAGACCTATCCTAAAGCACTCCTCAGAACCTTCTCCGGAGTTACTCCAGTCCTTTGATGCCCAACATGATGGCAAAGACTAGATCCCAATTTGCCGACTAGAATGACAATAATGATGCTCAGGACATCAACAGTCCCTTAAATCCTTAAGGACCACAAGGAATCCTTCCTAGAGCATGTGCTTCAAGAACTAACAACCCCATGATTCCACTCAGTGACTATGAGGCATTGAGGAAGGAAAACGAGGAAAATAAAAGAATGCTAAAGGAGATAATGGCTATGCTCAGGGACAAAACTCCTCTGGCCAACATCCTTCTACCTCCTCGTACACTTACCAAGAGTGGAGGTGCTACTGAAAGGCAAAAGGACCCGGAGGAAGAACAACCATTGAACCACCACCCACAAGTTCCTAAATCCCAAGAGCCCTACTTCAGTCCCCAATTTTGTAAAGAGAGGCATGAAGTCCACGTAAAAAAAGAAGGAATGTTTCATTCCCATAGCAAGAGGGAGCAATACCAAGAAGTGGTGGATAGCACTTGCAAGAAAGCTCCTAGAGCTCCCACTCAGAAGGCGAACTAGACAACCAGTCTATAGCAAACACAAGGGATATGGTCAATATCCAAAAGATAGTCGAAGGGATCTTGAAACAAAAGACGTTAGTACTGAAAGAAAAAAAAAAACAACAGGAAGGGACAATCCCCTTCACTAAGGAGGTTATAGGAAATCCTCTTCCCCTAAAGTTTAAGATTCCTCAGCTCCTTACCTTCTCAGGAAAAGAACATTCGCGCAAGCACATGCAAAACTATAAGTCTATCATGCTTCTATATGGCTGGGAGGATACAATCATATGCCAAGCATTCTCCATCACACTAAAAGATGTAGCTCGTGACTGGTACCATGCATTAAAGGAGGCATCCATCTCCTGTTTCAACCAATTGAAGAAGGAGTTCATAAACACCTTTATTATCAACAACAAGAGAAAGAAAGATGTCACCTACTTGCTTAGTGTGAGACAAAAGGAAGGGGAGAGCTTGAAGCTATACATTGATCGATTTAGGAATGCAACCTTGAATATCCATGAGTTATAGCTAGGGGTTGCTGTGGTAGCCCTACTTCAAGGAACTCGTTCTATCCAGCTCCAAGAGTCCTTATCACTTGATCATCCAACATCATTAACTGACTTATTCTCTCGGGCCAATCAGTACATAAGACAACCACAAATGATTAAGGTAGTTGGCTGGAAGGATGATAGAAAACAAAAGAAGAGAAGTAATTGAGAAGAACCAAACAAGAAGCAAAGAAGAAGATGAATCAAATGACCCATCGGGATGACGTGTTGGAATCCTCCACTAAATTTTCATCTCCAAATTCCAACAACATTGAAGGTCTAATTGCTGAAATGAAATTAGCAAGATAAGTACAAGCTAGAAAATTGGTGGATCACAGCGACTCACAACTGGTAGTGCAACAATCTTAAGAAAAGTATGAAGCAAGAAAGCCAATTATGGCTCAACACTTGAGATAACTCCTTCAAAGGTGGCAAGAGCGCGAGCAGTGAAGGCTGACGCCCCTTAAAGACCACCATCTAGGAGGGAGAGATTTTAGACACTGGAGAAGGGGTGAAATATTGGAGGACCCCGATGAAGAAATATATAATCTCTCAAGAACTTCTATTGAACCCTATAGATTTCAACAAGATGAGTGTTCGGGGAGCAATGTTGGCAATGGCAGCATGCGTAGCAATCTGTGGACAATACTTGGAATATAGAGCACTTGCTACAAAGATACTTCGATGACGATTTTTCTGGCTAACAAGAAAAATTTCTTAAAAAATGTAAAGAAGTGTGACAAACAGGTCACACCCTTATTGTCGATACACAAATATCAAAACTTTAGAAGTGTTCCACAAGCAAATGCATTTTTACAAGTGACAGAAAGGAGAAAATTCCTCATTCTTGCCCTAAATTACTTCACGAAATGGTACAAAAATTATTTTTCAATGCAATCCTCAAGGTCAAACCACTGTGATTATTTATGTCTCCCTTAATATTTAGCATAAGCATTACACTTACATACATCATTTCTGATCTCATATACTCATGCATCACTTTTATCATCATGAACACACTATGAGATCACATATACACAGTTCCTACTACAGCAGTCAGAGGAAAAAGTCTCAAGATTGACAAACAGATATACAAAAAGAAGGGAGTGGATGAGCCAAACTTATACTTAGAACGTGATAAAAATGTAGGCTCCATTCCTACCATAGTGATTATTTGGAAGAAACAAGAACTCATCACAAAAACAGACAAACCACAAAAAAACCGTTAACACGTGTGATAAGCAAAGACTTTTCATGAACGCACACGGAAAATAATCGTGATTTATTACAAGAACACGAAAAAACCGTTAAGACATGTGATAAGCAAAGACGTGTCACGAACGCAAGAGGAAAATCATCGTGATTTATTACAAGAACACGAAAAAACCGTTAAGACATTTGACAAACAAATATTTGTCATGAATGCACGCGAAAAATAATCGTGATTTATTACAAGAACACGAAAAAACCATTAAGATTTGTAACAAACAAAGATTTGTCATGAATGCACGTGGAAAATAATCGTGAATCAATCAAGTTGAACAACACAATGTAGACATCCACAAAGCTCAAAAACAAAAAAGAATACATGCACCAGCGGAGTGAAAAATAAAATCATTATTACAGTTACAATAAAAAAAATCATTTAACTCAAAAAAAATTTTTGATTAAGTGATTGGGGAGCAATAGTGATGAGTCTAAAATAGCAACAACACCATGAAAAGAACAACATTGCAAGTTCAGAAGAATCCAGAATGACTAACCAACAACTAAGTTCCAGCAAAAAAGTCCTCTAAAGCCGGGACTACATCATCCAAAGAAATAAACTCAAGGCCTAAAGATACTGAAAGAAATCCATCTAAAACAATCTAGCACTCAATAAAATCTCTCAATTCCTCATCCAAAGTTGGAACAGAGCCATCTAAGATGGGCTCCACATTAAGCAATCCATGCTCTAATACGGGTGAAATTGTTCCTGAACTATGCAAGTCATACTCCCCAAAAAATGTGCAAAGACCTCAAAAGACAACGTCAAAGGCTTCGACTGTTTGAACCATTTGGTCTAAGAGCCAAATATGTGGTTATTAAGCCTCGTGTTAGGTTGTTCTGGCAAAATAACACAGTGTTTGGATATTCAACTTTATCACCACTAGCCATGAAAGACATTGAATGCCTCAACCGTCTAAATAATTGGATTGGAAGCCAAAACGATGGTTATTAAACCTCAAGTTAGGTTGGAAATTCCAGCAAAATAACATATTGTTTAACTATTTGACTTCTCCTCTCAACGCAAAAAAAAAAGGTGGATGATGTTTGGATGGCAAATTGTTGCTTTTTGTTATTAATATTAACATCACTGGCTATGTCCATAAGAGGTGGATGGATGAGGTGGATGATGCTCTGAAATGTCTTGAACAAGGCCCTAGGGTCGAACCATAGTGTCATCACTATAAGGCATTTTTGTCTGATTTTTAGGCCAACAAAACGACGTGTCGCCTCCTCGTGATCTGTGTTCCAGAACGACACACTGTTTGAAGCACAAGGACGGTCTGTCGTCCAATCGATTGCATAGTAGAAAAATCGCCTACAAGTGTGGAGGAGGAGATTTGAACCCTGATGGGCAAGAGTGGATTCACGTTACACCACCACCTGAGCCAAGTAGGTACTCTGATTTGGATGCACAATAGAATTATGTAACGTTTCTTTCCTCCTGCTGAGGGCACCTCAAAAGGTAAAGAAAAAATTCAAACCATGGAATGCAATCAATGGATGGAAGACACTCCAGATCATCCAACTGTGAGTTTTGTTGATATTTCGAATGGAATTCTATGTGACCTTTATTTCGGTTGGATTCAAGGCCACACAAAATTTCATTCTCGTTCTTCTGTCTTACAGCTCAATGATCTATTATTGATCCATCAGCCACCATCATCCGACCACCATCTTAAGGACCTGCAATCAGTGGCAAGAATACACACACAACACGACAAACAACGAAAAATGAAAAAGAGGAGAAGCCAAGAGCTAAGATCATCATGACTCACTAAGTTTTGTCAATATTGGCTTGCGAAGCAAAAAATCTGATCTGAAAAATAGAGGAGGAAGAGGAAAAGAACAGTAAAAAAGAGTGGAGACCCAAATTTATATAAAACTTTAGGTCAAGATAAATATTCAGTAAATAAACTCACGATTTAGAGGAAATATCGCACTCAGTCCCTGTTTGTTGACTCAGTCAAACTTGGCAAATATCGCACTCAGTCCCTGTTTGTTGTCCAAATGATGGATCAGTCCCTGCGACAAATAATTTTCTATTAAAGGTCCCAAATGGCCATTCAAGTTCAAAAAAATAACAGTCCCCAAAGCTAGAAAAATGTCGTGATGGTCCCAAAAACCACAATCCTACAATGACGAGAAGAAAATGGATCACTAAAGTGGAATTCAATCATAAAAATATTTTACTCCTCTCTACGGGACACCCGAAAATAGGAGTGGGGAGCAATTTGTGTAACATAGAATCAGACCCATTTAGTTCAACTCCTTAAATAAATTCGGAATCCCATAACGAAGGCCATGTTCTAGAAATTAAATATGAGTATTAACCACAATTTAAAGGTACATTCTCTACACTCATACTTTGCACCTAAAGTTCTGCCGAATTAAACACTAACTTAAGCGTCGGAAAGTCCCTCGAGGATCAACCGGCCTCATCTTGATTTTGTTCTTGCAAGATTAAAGATGATTCAAAGTGTTCGTGATCTAACATTCATCTACTCATCTGTTTTGTTCGTGTTGCGGAATTGAGGCAACAATATCTATCTATCTATCTATCTATCTATCTATATATATATATATATATATAAGCAGTTGTTTTCCCTCTAATTTTGTCTTCCCTGTCTCGTTGCATCCTCATCCATCCCTATTCGTCATCGTCGTCCTCGGCGGTTCCAACCGTCAGTTGTTTGAGCAGTTACAACAGAGTTTATGATGACTTTGTTTCAATGAGGAAGTCGAGTTTTGATAAAGGATTCAGCGTTATTGCGAATATGTTGAAGGATTTGAAGAAGTAGACTATCTCCACGATGCTCGGTTTGTTAGCTTCCAATCAGTTCTTTGTCACTATTATGGTTTCAAAACATCCTTTTTATTGCCTCCTCATCTCTGCCATCATTACAAATATACACTGTAGAACGCAAAGTATAGGATGTCATTGATGAGGAATTTCTATATTCTTGTGAAGGAGAGGAAATGGGGTAGATTCATAGAAAGATGAGGTAGAGAGAAGAGAGGAAACTAAAGAGAGCGGGAATGGTGGTGGTAAGGTTTGTGATGAGGGTATAGAAATTAGTCCTCAGGTTTTGGGAGATTTGTCTCCAAAGGCTTTGAGATATTTCCAACAATTTCAAATCGAGTTTTTTTAGTGCCAAAAAGGAAATGAATGCATGGAAGCACGAAACTCTAAAACAGAGTGTGACAAAGAACACACAAATGATCTATTAGACTATGTTTGTTCATTGGATGCTAACATGGTGATGGAATTATCTCAGCCCTCATTTATAGAGGTAGAGGATATCATTCACCAACTTGTTAGCAATATATCGCAAACGTTCTTTAAAGAAGATCCCATATCAAATTTCGCAAGGGATTCAGTTGTTGAGAATTAAGAGAATCACCAAGATGATGTTGATTCTATGATATTGTAGGCACTTCAAGGGCTACCTAGGAAAACTTCTATTCTGCTTTTGGATCCAAACAATACCTCAATGTTTGAAGTGGCTGCCCTGATTGGTTAGTGTCAGTATTGGGTCTCGATGTGCAGTGGCACTCCAAAAGGGGGCTAAATTAGAGTTTAAACGATTTAAAAACTTTGTTGAAAACTTTTGTAAGTTAAACCAAATAACAAATCTTTATACAAGTAAAATCAAAGTATAAATGTGGAAGCAATAAAATCACCAATTCACAAACAAGATAATGCAAATATAAATCAATGTAAAGAGAGTAAGGGAGAGAGAAAACAAAGCCTCAATTTATTGTGCTTTGGTTCTCTTGACCTACATCCACTCCTCTAGATCCACTAGAGAATTTCAATCCACTAACTCCTCTCTTATGGGTGGAGGCAAACCGTTTACTCCACTTGTTTTTGCGGGTTTAACAAGCAAACCATTACATCTTATTTCAAGGACAAAACAAGCAAACAAAACTACTAGTTTTTGCGGGCTTAACTAACTAGCCATATCCATAGTTTTTGTAGGCTCAACTAGAAAATCGTATCCACTTGTTTTCAGGACAAAACAAGCAAACTAAACCTCTATTTTTTGTGGGGATCAACTAGCAAATCGAACCACTAGTTTTTGCAGGCTTAACTAGCAAACCATTCCACTAGTTTTATAAGGCTCACTAGCAATCACTCTTGTTTTTCTAAGGCACAACAAGGAAACATATCTACCCCAAGCAAACAAATTTACTTGATACAAAATTAACCCAAGAATATAATAGATTTAAGCTCACACAAACCCAGAAATGTGATAGCAACTAAATAGCTTAAATAGGTTAGAAAGGTAGAAATGAGAGATGAAATGAATAGCAAGTTTTGGCAAAGGTATCTCTATTTCTCCTTCTGCTCTGGAATGTCTATTTATAGTCACTTGTAAAAATATAGTCGTTGGAACCTCGAAGTAGCCATTGTGAAACAAACACAAATTATGTCCAGTAATGACGTAACCCTTTACTACGTGCGTAGTACCTTGTTCCACCCGAGTTCTTCGTGCTTTGATAGCCATTCTATGTACATTGCAAGAACTCCAGTTGTCTCAACTTTGTATGAATCAACATCTACGTGCTTAATTTTCTTTCTATGTGCGTAGCCTTATGCTCTACGCGCATTGTATCACGTTCTATGTGCATTGATCTGAATTCCAAAATATTAGATATACTAGAAGAATGGTCATGGTTAAGTGTGAAATGAAGATATTGATTTGATGGTAATTTTATTTAGTGAGCTCGTTCGGTCACAACTATGTTTATCCATAATAAGTGGTAAATTGATTTGGCAAAAGTGGTTGATGTAATTATCTCAAAGGATGACATCTAGCTGGAGGTTAAAAGATTTTGGTAAAGATTGGATGATGGATTAAATAAACAATAAGGAATAGATAAATGGAGAGTAAACTTGAGGAAATAGTTAGGTTCAATTAGTAACTTGATTTTGATACTAAAGTATAGTTAAAGCTATGGATGTGGACTGGATTTAACTATTAGTATGTGGAATGACTTAAAGGTTTTGGTTTGGTCAGACTTTAAGAATTGGAGTTTGTGTAACTACTAGATTACAGAGTAAATTGAGCAAAGATGCATTTGATTCATTTGAGATTTTTGACCATATAAGTTCTCTTCTCAGTTCATCCTTGTGCATTATGGCATCTCATATTTCATTCATCAGGAAGTGTACTTCACGTCCTTATATCTACATTTATCAATTTAGTAGAACCATAACTCAATGCTTTCTGTCATTGCGTCTGCATCTTCGACATCATCCCATGCATGAATGTATACTTGGTTATGAGGGATGTATGGCTATAGTAGAATGATGGTATGTTCTCAGTGATTGGTATATTAAGAATTCGAACTATGTTATAATTTTGAGGCTCATATTTGGTTTTAGCATTTGAGTATGAGTGAATTGCTTATATGAGCTAATTCAGTGTTTGGACAAAATATGTAGACCCTTAGATTTCAGTTTCATGGAAACTCGATGACGAAATTCTTTTGAGGAGGGAATTATTTAACATCTAGCACGTTTGGCATGTGTTAGCTTGCGTTTTAATTTGGTTTTCCATTGAGTTGATGTTGATTCCTAAGACTTGAGTTTGGGTAATGAGTGTGGATGATTTTGGAGTTTGATTTGAGGTATGGTTATGATTTGGAGTATGTATGATTAAGTGAAAGGTTTTCAGCCATATCAAATCGTATTTCTTGATGTGTGGACCCTAGGATCCATTAAGAAACATGTTCGGAGGCGCGAAAAGTATCGAAAGTTGTGTCTTGCAGCATAAAGGACAAGACACGATCGTGGGCCATAAAACACGACCATGAACACGGTTGTGTCCGTAGCCGTGTTTTGGACAACCATTATAAGGTCACAAAACCATGACCATGTGTGCAAGGCCGTGTCTATGTGCTGTAATTCCGAGGGTCATTTGTGGGAATTCGTGCCAACCCAAACCCTAAGTCTATTTAAACCCCTTTTAACCTTGATTTCAAAGCCACCAAGCCTCATTTCACCTCTTCATAAACCTTGAATCTATATTTCATGCGTTCTTCCATCTCCATTCATTCTCTTTGAGTTTCAAGGTAAGAATCCTATTCCTCTCTCATTCTTTTCTTTTATTTTCATGATTAGGCTTTGGGTTTTTGATTTATTTGTTGGAAAAATTGTGGCTTTGTTTGGAGGTTGAGTTATTGATGGATTGGAGGTTGATTTTGAGTGTTAGAGGATGGATTTATATGTTTTAATGGATAGGTTCATGTGTAGGATGAGTTTTTGATGGAAAGAAATGATTTTTACGAAGATTTGATGGATTTTGTAAATGGGTCTTGGATAGCTACGGGTTTGCTTAGTTATTTATGTTTCTGAGGCTTGTTTGATTGATGATTGGTGGATTTAAGTGTATTTGGATGTTAGATGGATGGAGGAATGATTGATTTTACAATTTGGGAGAGTTTTAGTTTAGGTTCATGAATAAAGGTGTGAATTTTGTAGTCTAGATATATGATTTTGATAATTTTGAGGTTAGATTTGAGTTTGGGAGATGGAGAGGAGTTGGAATATGCAATTGGATTTGATTTTTGGTCGGTTGGAACAAAAGCCTAGTAATTTTGTAAATATTTATAAGTTCAGTGATCAATCTATAATTTGGGAAACTTGGAGGCCAAATTTGTAAATATGAAAAGATATGAGGATTTGAGGATAAATATGATATTCTTGAGGAGCAACGAATAATTTTAGAAAATTTGAGGACTCAAGTATAATTTTGAATAATTTGAGGATCAAGTTATAATTTCTACATAACCTTGAGGATTAAATGGTAATTTTGTATACTTTGGGAACTAATTTGAAATATTGCATAAGTTAGAGGATTGTTATGTAATTTATCATAAGTTTAGGGACTAAAATATAATTTTACAAAAGTTGAGGACTAAACATTAATTTTTTGGAAGTTCAAGATTTCAAGCATAAGTGTTAGATATTCGCTGGAAATAGTATTTTTGCTGACGTCTGGGACTCAGTGACTTGCATTTGCATCTGCATCTCATGCATTTTCTTTCATATTGCCACAGTACGATATATGACTTATGTTATAAATTGTTAGCTTCTGATTTCGTTGGATATCAGTGGTGATCAGTTATCAGCTAGTGGTGCACATCTGGGTTATTAGCTCGAACTCAAGGTGAGTGAGATGGCAGCTTCAGACACATATGTTGTGCCTTTTTGAACCTATATATTTTTGATATGTCTGGACTATTATCTGTAAATGGATTTATTAATGGTTCGATTATTCATTAAAAATCTGATTGCGTGTAATATGAAAATCTGGATCATATACATATATTCTACCTATGAATATATGAATATTCAGTAATACTCAGTATATTATCTGATTTGTATGCATACCTGTGTGTTTATTATCAATATATTAAGTTTGACTCTGGACACTTATGCTATGGGGGTAAGCATAGCCTTTGGTATACCAATGCAAAGGTCCACTTACCAAGGTTGGTGGTAACACTGTGTGTTCAGGCCAGACGCACGGGTCAGGTGGCAGGAGTCCACATCAGCTAGTTACTTAGGAATTTATCAATTTGATCAAGTCTCGTGTCTATTAGTCAGATAGGTTATATACGTATATGATTCGTATGAGCTGCACGTCTTTGCTGAGTTTACGAACGTTTTCTGCAAAATGTTTTCAACTTAGATATGTATTGTATACATGTGTATATTATAATATACGACTATATACGTGCATTCGGTAGTTTTCTAAAAATGTTTTCAAAGCAGTCTATGTGAGGTCCCAGAGGCGATCTGAAGTGTTATCCCTCACTGAGTTTACTCACCCCCTCCATTTAGCATTTCAGGTACTTCAGTTGATATTGATCTTCTAGCTTTCAGTGCTCAGTGAGGCACTTCCTCCGAGGCTGTGAGTCCCATTTTGCTCGGACTCAATAGTCTTGTATAAAGGCTCCACACCGGGATATTATGGGTTATGGGTGTTGGCACCGTTATGAATTTTGATACATTAGGGACTTTTATTATGTATTCACTTATGTTTATCCTTTGATATGTATGTTATACTTAGTACTTTATATATATATGCATAATGATGATGCGTGCTTATATATGTTGTGCGTTTTGAACTATACTTATGTTTTACTAAAATGGTTTCAATATTCGTGAATGTTTTGGGTAGTAAGTTCTATACATCCAAGGCTTGTGCAAGATGGGTCGGGCCTCTAGTTTTGTTTGCCTCATACGCTGGTTATGACCTTTTCGGGTCGTGACATGCACTAAAATCAATTGAATGCCAAGATATACCAAATGAAAAATGTGTAATGCAATCAGCTCAAATATGCAAGAAATCATAGCAAATAATCAAAATGCATAATAACAAAATAATTCAAAATATGCCAAATTATCAAGAATGGGTTACTCTTTTTGCATTCTTATCCTTATCAATGATTGCAATCAAGCATATGTTGGAGATTTTTCGGTCTATGCTTTGGTTATGTTTGGAGAGCAGAAGTGACTCGAAATAGGAGACAGAAAATAACACCAAGATTTATAGTGGTTCGACCAACCTTACCTACGTCCACTACCTAAGTCTCACCACTTAGGATTTTCACTATAATGATGATTGATTTCCGCTCAATCAAACAAAACCAATATAACAAGGTTGATTGCGGCTCGACACCTCTAAGGCCCTCACAATGTTGTTTTCCCTAAGTTCACAACAAATATCTACAATGTTGTTTCTGTAGGCTTATAACAAACCTTTACAATGTTGTTTTCTATAGGCTTACAACAAACATTTCCCACTCTCAAAGTGTATAAAAAATACTTACAAAGATTGAAGCTCTGTGCTAGAGTTGAATGTATGAGTTTGATGCTTGAAGTTTGATCTCTAGTTTGATTTGGTGTTTTTAAGTGTTGGAATTGATAGGATTGTTAGCATAATATTTGCATATGTTGTTCCATACTTTCTCCGCTTTCTCAAGATGTATCTATAGCCTCTCAAAGCAATATGATTGTTGGTAAAGATAAAATAGTCGTTGGAGTACATTTATAGCTGTTGCAGTCCGGAATCATGGATTACTCAAGTGAGCCATCCTTTAGATCACTCGAGTGACATTTCTTGTTTATTCGAGTGAATAGTTAAAACTGCAGCACCTAGAACTTTTTCTTGCTTGAGTGACACATTTATTTACTCGAGTGAGCTGATAACAATCATATTTAAATGCTCAAGAATTCAACTCAATTTTGTCCATCATCAAAACATAAAAGGATCTTAATGTTGATCACCCTTGATCCAAAAGTATATTCCTCCAATTTCATTATTGGCATCATCATCATCACTTGAACTTGAGATAGTCAATAATTCTCCTTTTTTTTCCTTTTCCTATACTTCTTCAAATATGGACAATCTGGTTTGACATGTCCCGGTTCATTACATTTGTAGCAAATGAGCTTGTGTTTCCTCTTACTTGCTTCTTTTGCATCTTTTTCTTTTTTGATGAATCTTTGGAATTTCTTGGTGAGATACTCTAAGTCTTCACGATCAGCCTCTTCATCATCATCATCCTCACTTGAGCTTTCAATGTATTTTGAGGATGCTTTGAGTGTTATGCCCAGCTCTTTCTTCTTCTTCTTATTCTTCCTCCAAACCCATTTTATGTGTGAGTAAGGATCCAAGCAATTCCTCCAATGGAAGAGAAGAAAGATTTTTGGCTTTTAGGATGTCATCTTTCTTGGAAGCCCATGATTTTGGAAGTGGCCTAAAAAATTTTCTCAGAAGCTCCAAATTTGAATATTATTTTCCAAGAGCTTTGAAACCATTGATGATATCGTTGAATCGATCGAACATATCTTGAATAGATTTTTCCTCCTCCATTTTGAACAACTCATATTTATGGAGAAAGAGGGAGATCTTGTTCTGTTTGACTTGGAAGGTGCCTTCATAAGTAATCTCCAAAGTCCTTCAAATCTCATGTGCGTTTTGACATTGCTGGAATTTGTTGAATTGATATTTGCTTAACGCACAATAAAGTATGTGCATAGCTTTATTGTTGTAGTGCACCAACTCTTTGGCATGATCTGTCCATTCTTCCTTTGATTTGGTCATTTCAACTCCATCTACTGTCTTCTTTGAAACATACGGACCAATCTCCACTGCATCCCAAATTTCCTCAGCTTCACACTTGAGAAATGCCATCATTCTTGTTTTCTAATAGAGGTAATCATTGTCATCAAGGAAAGGAGTTGTATTATTGGTCAAACTTTTATATCTATGAATGCTATCCAGAAATGATATTTTTGGGATCTTTAACTCTTTCGATGTTAAGCTAAAATGAAATATCAAGAGCACAAGCTTTGATATCAATTATAAGTACTCGGTCCCGATGTACAATGGCACTCCAAGATGGGGTGAATTGAAGTTTTAGCGATTTAGAAACTTTGTTGAAAAGGTTTGCAAGTTAAACCAAATAACAAATCTTTATACAAGTAAAATCAAAGTACAAATACGGAAGCAATAAAACCACCAATTCATAAACAAGATAATGCAAATATAAATCAATGTAAAGAGAGTAAGGGAGAGAGAAAACAAGCCTCAATTTATAGTGGTTTGGTCTTCTTGACCTACATCCACTCCTTTAAATTCACTAGAGAATTTCAATCCATAAAATCCTCTCTTACAGTGGAGGTAGACTGTTTACACCACCTATTTTTTAGGGCTCAACAGACAAACTATTACACCTTATTTTAAGGACAAAACAAGCAAACCAAACTAGTAGTTTTTGCAGGTTCAACTAGCAAACCATATCCCTAGTTTTTGCCGGCTCAACTAGAAAATCGTATCCACTTTTTTTTTCAGGGCAAAACAAGCAAACCAAACCTCTAGTGTCTGTGGGATCAAGTAGCAAACAGAACCACTAGTTTTTGAGGGCTTAACTAGCAAATCATTCTACTAGTTTTCTAAGGCTCACTAGCAAGCACTCTTGTTTTTCTAAGGCACAACAAGGAAACCTATCTACCTCAAGTAAATAACCTTGCTTGATACAAAATCAACCCAAAAATATAATATATTTAAGCTAACACAAACCCAGAAATGTGATAGCAACTAAATAGCTTAAATGGGTTAGAAAGATAGAAATGAGAGATGAAATGAATAGCAAGTCTTGGTAAAGGTATCTCTATTTCTCCTTTTGCTCTGATATGTCTATTTATAGCCATTTGTAAAAATATAACCATTGGAGCCTTGAAGTAGCCCTTGTGAAACTAACACAAACTCTGTACAGTAATGACGTCATCTTTTACTACGTCCGCAGTACCTTGTTCCAACTGAGTTCTTTGTGCGTTGATATCCATTCTAAGTACATTGCAAGAACTCTAGTGGTCTTGGCTTTCTATGGATCATCATCTATATGCTTATGTCTCTTTCTACATGCGTACCCTTATGCTCTACGTGCACTGTATCATGTTTTGCATGCATTGATCTGAATTTTAGAATATATAGTTTTCACCCAGTGGCTTTCTATGCGTGAAGTACTCCTTTCTACGTGCGTAGACGTTCCTTTTCAAAGATAGCACCTTTGATTCTTTACGTGACTGTGTTAGAAATCAAATTCAAATTACGGAGGAGCGTCTTGATGTTGTTAGTATTCTGGAGCCTCGTCTACGTGCGTAATTCCCTCTACTACGTGCGTAGAATGTCTCTTCAAAGATCTCACCATTTTCTTCTACGTGCATTGATGCATCATTCTACGTGTTTGATATCTCAAACACTCAACTCATCTGATCACTTACCCGATTACTTGCGTAGCATATCTTCTGCGTGCATAGATCAATGTCTGGCACTTTTTGCTTTTTGGATCAATACTTCTACGTGCACTGCATAGCCTCTTATGTGCATTACTCATGCCCTACATGTTTAGATTGCTCTTTTAAGCGCTTTGTGTCCAGATATCAGTAAGTCTGCAACTTTGCACCTCTTTCATGGATGTTTTGCATTCATCATTAAAACCGAAGTCAACAATCCACGGTAAACACTGCATCGTCCTGAAGGTTCTGGTTGTCTTCTGCAAGTTTAAAATTGTAATAAAAAATTCTTGTGCCTACGCAACATTGGACTTATGCAAAAACATGCTTGAGTGCATTTCAGGCACCACTTTATCCAAGTAATGCCTTAGGAGGGCTTTTTGGGGATAACTATTCATAGGCAATATGGGAATTGGAGTAGAGGATCCTTTCCATTCCGCTAATGATAGAGCATCATGTGAAGATGACCAACAACATATTTTAGATAGTGGTGAGGAAGATGATGAAGTGGGCGATGACGAAAGAAGTGGCCAATGAAGAGGAAAATGATTGTGCGAAAACTTCTAAGGAGCATTTTGTGATCGAAAGAAAAGAGAAACTTGTTTTAATGAATGCTTTTGATGCTCTAGGATAGTTTTGTTTACTTACCTTTCTTTCTTCTAATCTGTAATTAGTGCCAAATTTTCCTGATTTTACTAAATAATTGGTTATTGGCCTTGTGTTTTAACGTCTTATTTGTCTATTGACTAACTTGATATTTACTTTGATTGTGTGGTAGTTCTATAAGACATTCTCATCATGGTTGACATATATCATCTGGAAGTCTAATAAAACTATTGCAGGACTGAAGTCATTATTTACATGGAATTTTTTTCTCAAAATCATTATCTATTAGTTGTTGTACTGGGGATTACAATGAATATTTAATAGATTGATGTTTTTTCTTGTAATATATATATATATATATATATATATATATGAAAGCAGAAATTGGTCTTTAAAAAATATACGAAAGCAAAATACATTAGATTTATTTCCATATTGGTTTTTGCAAGCAACACTATTTTTTGGCTTTAAATATTCAATATCTTGATCAATATTCACTTCCTAATAAGAAAATTAACAAATATGGAAACACATCTAATATCTTGGTCATATAATTTTTATGTTTTTATATTTTTTAATTTAAGATAATTTTTATTATAATCTCAAATATTTATAAGAAAATTAAAATACATTTATAGTATCTTGAGATAATATTTGGAAGTAAAACTAGTTTCCAAAAAAAGTGATTATAAAGGTCATCAACTTTTAGGATAGTCCAATAGGGAGTCCAATAGAGTCCCTTCCCATTAGATCACCAATAGGGGGAAAACAAAGTCTTGGGACAGTTAAAGATGTCTTGAACAGTCCCATAAGTTTTTTTTTTACTTTTATTGATTTCTAGGAAGAAAGAAAAAAAAGAGTTTTAATGAAAAGTAAACTGATAATGGGTGCAAAAGTAGAGTCCGATGATAGTTTAAACTATGAAAGATGAATAGTTTAATGATATAGGGTATAATAGAATAATGATGCGGTAATGGATCAGACTAAAAAAGGTCTAAACTATTGAGGATGACCTTAACCCTTAAATTCTCAATATATATTTTTTTTCTCAACTAGTAGTTCAAGGAGGATGTTGAGTTTGAAGTGGATTTTCTTGAAAAAGATTGAAACCAAACCTTGAAGGAGTCAATTCAAGTCAAAGATGGACGGATTTATGAAGGAAAATGAGCTACTGGTTAAACACGGACGGACACACGGGCGTGGCACTGCCCGTGTACGATGCTGGAAATGAATTGGATGCAATCTGGGTGAACACGGCCTTGTCACAGACCGTGTAATCCATTACCGAGCCATTCCATCACACGGACGCAGGATTTAGGTCGTGGATTGCAAGCCTCAGTCCGTGTCTTATTTTTCTTGACCGTGTAATGAGTTCTGACGTGTCTAGGGTTGTTGTTCAAGGTTTTTCTTGTGTATTTTGATTTCTAATCCTTGTAAACATATATAAGGTGGCTTGGGAACGTCTTGGGAATCCTTTAAACGCCGTTGTAAGCTTTATAGCTTGTTTTGACTTAGAAATAATAGAATTACTAGCTCTCTGCCCGTAGACGTAGGTCGATTGACAAAACCACGCAAATATTGTGTTCTTCTGTAATTTCTCTTGTTTAATTCCGCATTCTTCTAGCGTCATTTTTCCTGATAAGTGGTATCAAAGCCACAAAATTTTGTTCAGAAACTCCTAGGTTCGATTCTGCAGAAAGAAGATGTCTTCATACAAATTCAAGATTAAAAAATTCAATGGGTCGAAAGATTTCACGCTGCGGAAGCTAAAGATGAAGGTGATTCTGGTTCATTAAAAGTGTGAGGAGGCGTTAAAAGGTATAAAGAAATTACCGAAATATCTAACGGTGATGCAGAAAGCTGAGATTGTGAAGAGGGAGGTACAGTGCAATTCTATTGAGTCTGACAGATGAAGTCTTGAGGGAGGTAGCTGATGAAACTACTGCAGCAGGCTTATGGAATAAGATTGAGAGTATGTATCAGAAGAAGTCCCTAACAAACAAGCTTTATCAGAAAAGGCGGCTGCATACCTTGAAGATGACCGAAGGTGTCACAACCCATTCCCGGGACCATGACCGGCGTATGAGATAAACCATATATGGAAGCCCGACCCATCCCGCGTAAGCCTCAAAGATTCAGAAACTCTAACCATTTATTTTAGTAACAAGTTTTAATAAAATCATTTAACACTCATATATCATTATGAAAATAATATGTACATATATCTATAGATCAAAATATAATATGTAAACATATATACAAAGCGATCTAATCGCAAAGCAGTCTATAGAAATCAATAGATAAACCCCATAACCCTACAACATCTCTGAATGGAGCATCTAAAATTAAAAAGAGTAGGTCGGCCAAGAGGTCGCTACTCACCAAAAATATTTGTGTCTCACTGGGCGGAGATGTCCAAAGGTTGCTGAGTCGAAATCAACCTGTAATCATAGAAACATGACTGTAACACCCATACCTATATAACATATATTTACTTAACTCGGTAACATATAAAAGCATTTGCATATATATCAACGAGATTACAGCAAGTACAATTTACCAACACAAATATGACTGAACTATTAAAATTCATCAAAATGTAATA
>CAODLS010329562.1:0-15903 GCA_948243855.1 Flueggea neowawraea
CAAGTCAAAATTAAATCAAAGAGTATCAAACATAGTTAGAATACTCATTTCAAAACCATAATATTCCAAAACACAACATGCACTCAACATCGAAATTAGTGGAAAACATATATACAAATATACATGTAATTTTTCCAAAAAAAAAGAAGTGAATCTTTATTCACATAATCCAAATTATTTAATTTAACCAATCCTTATATTAGTCCAATTTATATGCTATAGTGATAGCACAACAAAAACAAATATAAGTGGAATAAAGATTTGTATAAAAATGATCCACTCACCTGGATGCCAAGCTTCCAAACTCCGAATCGCTGACCATCGGTCAATGGTTAGTCACCTTAGAACTTGAACTGAGCTGAAACAAGCGTTTCACAAATACATCAAATACGGTGACTGTGACAAAATAGAACATGCATAAAATACAAATGCGAACTCGGGCGTCACGGGAGTTAGAAATCCTATTTCGATCGAAGATCTATCACTCACGGCCCAAAAATCAAAATTAATGTAAAATTATGAATTAGTCCCCAACTTTTATAAAATTACACTTTAGTCCCTAAAATCTCGAAAATTAATAATTTATCCCAAAAATTCCAGAAATTAATAATTAACCCAAAGCTTTTAGAATTTATAATTAAATCCTCTAAATAACTCAATTTACAAATAAAACCTCAATTTTCTCAAAATTACAAAATTATCCAACATTTTCAAAAATTACAAATCAACCCATATTTTTTCCAAAATTATAAATCTTCCCCTCATGGAAAATATTAGACCCATTCCTCCAATTTTTCCAGAAAAATCAAAATTTACAACTTAGTCTCCGCGACGAAAATTATTCCAAAAATACCCCAAATTCCGAACCACGTGAAACCCGATGTTCCTGATGGTTCCAATCAACTCTAAACAGTCCATTGAACCTAAATCTAGCCTCGGTTTACACCCAGAACCTCAAAATCAATCCAAACCGAAATCTCAATTTTCGGACCAAAATAACAATTAATGGAAAAATCATCAAATCTCCATTTTTAAGCTAAATCAACGTTCTTCTATGCTCCTCATACTTATATCTAACATAAAAACTCCAAATCAAGCAAAAAATCCAACCAAAACCGAACCCTAACCTCTTTCAAACCCATTTTCGGCCAACAATGAAAATAAGCAAAAATATGCATAAAAAGGAGCCTAAAACCAAAAATAATCGATGATCTTACCTCAAGTTGGATAGAGGAATCTTCTGAGGTCAAGAGGAATCAAGTTTCATCGGATTTGAGTGAGAAATGAGGGAGAAAATGAGAAAAAAACCTAAGGGAGGTCGATATGGTTTTAAAGGGAAATTTCCAGGCGAAACGACGTCGTTTCACTGAAGAGGGCATTGTCACGCACGTAGACGACAAGTGAACGCGCGATCGTCTGGAGCAAACGACACGCCGTTTGACGATGGATTGAGGCACGCACAGACGACAATCACACAACCACGAACGACAGCTTCACCAGCACCAAACGACATGCAGTACTTGAAGTTTGGTTTTGTACAATATTGGTTCCCATTAGAAATTCAATCCTCAACCATTTGCGAAGAAGACATGAATATATACCAATATCATTTGACTAAAAATCTATTGACTCCTCTTGTATACGTACTTTAATATGTCAATTTGAAACAAACAAACTAATGAATAAACATCTTGCAAAGGAAATCTACTATTTTGATTATTTTAAGAGAAAGCCATAATTTCGGAGTATCAATTTGTTTAGACGTAATGTTTGAATGATCTTGTTTATATTTGGTTCAGTTCAGCCTCCAATTTTGAGAAAATACTCGGTGTAAATTCAATCTACGTATTTAAAAACAAATGGTATTATGGCCGTGCAAGAATTGAATTCTATGGTAGAATAATAGGAGTTTTTTCTTAAATTCTTAAAATAATGACAAAATAAATTAAATTAAGAATTTTAAAAACAAATGGGATTATGATCAAATTTACAACTATTTTGTCACTAAAAATTATTGTAAAGTAATAAGAATTTTTCTTTTCTTTATTAGAGATCTTGGATTTAACCTTTTGTATGTAAATAAATATTAAAACTCCATATGAAAAGTTTTCTCAAATGTTCTTTTTTTTTTTCTTTTAAAAGAGATAGATGGTAGCTTCACTCTTTTTAGATTAGATATGAGAGTTTTAATTTATTGGAAGATCAAGTTCAAGTCTCGTATGGAGAACATCCACTGCACAGGCTCAAAGTGACTGTCACTCTCCTTGTAAAGATAAGGATAGGTCCACAACCACCAAAGAGTTCAAGTTATCATTCACAAGGATCAGCTCATTAGGAACAATGGCAGAGCCAAGACTTGAAGGAGGTGGAGGCGTAAAAGGTGTTTTGTGACTGTTTTGCAGAACATAAACCTTTGTTCTATTTTGCAAAGGAGTCTGTCTCAATAGTCCCTTTAACTCTCTCTTTTTTTCTTCTTCAAATCAAGTCCTAGTGAATAACATGTCATTTGCAAACGGAATGACATATCATTTGCTAGGGCTTTTTATTTTTTTTTAAACTAGGGCGAAACGATCATTTTTATTAATTTCTAGCTCATCCGAGTTAGTTCCCACTTCAACATTTTTATTTAAAAAAATTGCAGAAGTTTGTGACATTTGCCCAATACTAGATGACTCAATTAAACTTCTAGACATTTTTGAAAATATTTCTCCATTATAATTTTATACAACAACCTATCAAATTGAAAATAAATAAATATTTTGAATCTCAATTAAAATAAAAAAAATTCCACAAATTGAGCAATGAACTGGAAGTAAATCACAAATTCACAACTAAAATAAAAATCCAACAAAATTCAACAAATTGCAGCCTTATTTTTTCATAAGCCCTAAATTTAATTAAAAAAGATAAAAAAACCCTAAATTTCCTAATTAATTGAAATCACAATGCTGTTAATTAACAATCAAGTAAACAAGCAATCAAACAACCCAACTATTGCCTAAAATCGATTTGAAATAGGAGGAAAACAAAGAATGGCGGATGACTTACCGGAAGACCGTGCCACCGCGGACAAACAATGTGATGGCAGAGGACGGACATAGACAGACTCTTCTCTCCAGTCACCTCTCTCTCTGCCTCTCTCCATCTCTCGCCTCTAGCCTCCCTCTTTCTGCGTCGTTCGAGTCAGTGCTCCTCTATTTTGACTTTTGCTTTAGTGCTCATTTAATTTAAACAACTTTTTTTTTTTTCAAATTAAGCCTTGGGTCGTTAGCGAAAGGATGACAGGTCGTTTCGCCAATGCTTTATTATTTTGTTTAAATCAAGGTAAAATGACGTTGTTTTGCTCTAATTTAAAAATAATAAAGGTAGGAATGGTCTTCTTTAATCCGCTTCTTCACTTTAGAGTTAAAGGGCGGAAAGGTCGATAGAGAGGGGTGATATTGGGTCAGCTGGACCGACTCCAGCTCTCTCCAACACTACTTAGAAACAAGTTTGCATAATTGTGCTCACTACAGTTTGAACTCACATCTTCATGCAACACAAAGAGTGAAATTGCCGTTTAATCTACTACTCTAGTGGTGCTAAATGTAATGTCTGATGTCATTATAGTGTCAACAATGCATGATCTTGACAGGACTTATAACCACCCAAAACATCTGTCTTTACTTCAGTTGTTCATACCAAGATGCTAACTATAGATCATTAATATGTCTTATCATTCTTTGATTAATCATACTTAAACTCTTCTAGTTACCTTCATTTAATTAATTAATTAAGCATTTCTTACTTAGACCGTGTTCAACGTGTTCCTTAATCATATTCTCTACAATAATTAATGGTAACATAGTATTTTCCAATTAATTATTTTTACATAACAACTCTAATTTTCCGAATAAATTGAAAGACAAAATCTCTAGATATTATTTATGTATTCTATATTTTAAGTTTGATGTTTTCTAACAATAAAGTCGGACCCAATAATTTTTATTTATAAAATGCGATATCAGGAAATACGTAATAGATCATTTGTAAGTTGAGGTGATTAATCTACTTATATGATAGACCTTTTTGTATTAGCTAGATTAATAATATATAACAAGCTTGTTAGGCATTGTAGAGCATATAATTTTTTTTTAAAATCGTACTATTATCTCTATTAGAAAAAAAATTATCGTCTATCATATGTTATCAATACATATCAATTAAAATTTACACTTTTCTAAATAGTAGTGAAGCAGATAACTACTAAGAAAATAAAATATTGATGATTTTCACATCTGTAAAGACTTTTTTTTTTAAGATTTGAATTCTTATTGTTATCAGTATGTTCAAAACTAACCTTTCGACTTGTCGATATTTGGTGATAAACAATTTTGATGGCTAAAATTCAGCTAATTGTTGTGGATCGTTTGGACATATGCATTAATTAGAATGAGTCCCTCTCGTTACAACTTACAAGCTTCTATATGTAGCAATGGAAAAATACAAACTTTTTGTTTGGTTTGAGTATCTATTTTTGTCTTTATTGCTTAAATATGACCATCAAGGGGATGTAAGAATTGAAGTGCCATATTCACATGTTGGATATGTTGTTATTGTTAATGTTTGGTGGATGAATATACATATATTCATTTTTATTAGTTTTTACATAACTAACCCACCAAAGTAAAACATATTTTACTTATAATTATTTTAAAATTTTAACCAATTATACCTATAATTTAGTAGAATTTTTTTTTCTAAAAATAGCCACCCATAATTTAAAATATGAATCAATTAGATCTCTTTAAAAATAGGTATTGAAACTTAAAAGAACATGATTTAAAATTTTTAATCCCAAAAACATAGGTGATTTTATCCATCAATAATTGGATTAAAAATATACAAATAAATACGTATCAACACTTTAAAAATTTGAAAAAGCATAATATTAAGATTTGTTGAATTAATAATTATTGAAACTCGATTGAAACTCGTCAAAAACTTTGATATGTCATTTAAATAAATCACAAAAATGTAAAAATAAATGAGGGTTTCATGTAAGTTTCATTAAGCATCTTTATATCATTTTTCACATTGGTTTAAAAATTGTAATGGTTTTTTATATATTGAAATATTTTTGAAACTTGATTGAAATTATAATAGTTGCTGAGATAAAAGTATTTAAATAAATATGAAAGAAATTTTGGAAATTTGACAAAAAGAATACTAAACATAGATGGATTCAATGAACAGAAAAATAGGAGTTGCATCTCCTCAAAATAGGTAAACCCGAAATTCTAAATTCCATCAAAATTCTAAATTCAATAGTTATGATATATGTTAGAACAAAAAAGAGAATATTTAAAAAAATTGAAATCTAGAATTAAGTAAGTAACAAAACTCATGTAAACATGTTTTATGAAACTATATTGAAACCTACTTGAAATTCTACGAAAACTAAGTTGTCTTAAAAATTTAAGATTTAGAATTGTATACATGACTGTGAAACTTTGCTGAAACTTGATTGAAACATTAATGAAACTTGATATAAACTAACAGGCAAAAATAATTAAGATTTGGAATTATATATACAACTGTGAAACTTTGTTGAAACTTAATTGAAATATTACTGAAACATGATATAAACTAACGTATAAAAAAACTTGATTGAAAAAATTTAGGTATTAATTGGCCAATAAAAGTGGAGGAGAGAGAAACCTAAATTCACTACCTAAAAAATAGAAAAATAACTTATATAACTGCATTTATCTCTTTATCCCTTTAGTAGGCAAAATTAAATATTAAAATCTACAATTGCATTATTAACAGTAGAGTGGGTATTTTTAACTGATGTTTCAAAAAGTGTCTACTTTCTGCATTTTCCTCTTTTTATTATTCTTCTTCTCTATTTAATTCCTTTTCTTCCATCTAAACACTTGGTTTTGATTCTAATTTTTAACCGTTGTGGACAATGTCTCTTGAAAATTGTGCATTAGATCTATCCACTGAGGTATTATCTATTTTAGGTTTGTCCACTATGGACCTGGGTCCTCACGGTTTTGTCCCTAGAAAGACTCATGAATAGTTTAAGGAGAAAAATGCTTATAAGCGACTCTTGGCATCGACTCCTAGGCGATGTGAGAATATAACACTAAAATAATCCCTCGATCGAGGTTAAGGGGTTTGGAAACACAATTTTTAGCTCGACATGGCTTTTTATTTGAGTTCCCACAGGCAGTGCCGATTTTTATTGGCCTTAATCTGCAACAAGATCAAAATAGATGAATGTGATAAAAAAATAGATCACGAATGTTTTGAATCACCTTGAATTCTACAAGAATAAAATGAAAGTGAAGTCGTGTTAATCCTCAGGAGACTCTCTGATTCTCAAGTTAACATTTAATTTGGCTGAGTTTAAGGTATGTAGAGAATATAGCTTTGAGAGGTGAATGAGTTTTCTATTTATAAATGAAATGAGAGAGACATTATGAGGGTAATTTTCAAAAGTGTGAATACAATCTTCTAATGTGAACCTTATTTGTCTTTCTTAAAATACTTTCTAAAAGTTTCTTATGAAATGTTGTCCTTTTGTAGACTTCTATATCCATTTATCAAATTGGGAGCCTAATAGATCTTAAGGTTTTTATACCACTAACCAACCATGCACGGTGCATACACTTACTAAAAAAAAAAAGATGACTGTCTGTTGGATGTAAATGTTGGCTTTCAAATAAGTGATAATTTTTAGATTAACAAAAAAAATAGTCATACTTAGTGATGGACTGATGGTAGTAAAAAGAATGTTGGAGCTCCAGGATAGAGTTACATTTAGTGCACTTGATCAGGAAAAGTAATTTTTTAACAAGTTATTTTACTTGCTCTCGTAGGGAATTAAACTCTCGATTCTTTCTACTAGAGTATTAGGGAAAATTAGTAGGTTAAAAATGTAGGTCGTTTGAGTAAGATCTTATCAAACATAGTTAGCTAAGTATACTTTACAAATTCAAATCTCAAAGAAAATGTTGTAAGGAAATAAACGGATATATAGTCTTTCCATGAAATGTATATGATGCACACTTACCTGATAAATGCTTCAAACTTCAGCTCCTCTTATATGGTCTGTAAAATTTACAGAAGGGAAGCCATAAAACGTTATCAAGTTAAGAACAACAGTTTGGTGTTCTAATAAACTGAAAAACAATGCCATGAATTGTTGATCAGGGAAGAGAGACTATATATATTATGAAGAACGGAAACAGCAGTAAGCCAGAACTCTGAACCTAAATACAGGACAGAAACAGCAGCAGCAGAAGCAAGATATTCACACTATAAATAACAGGTGCCAGATTCGGTGGCATCGATGATTGGGGATATGAACTCCCACGGCTTGTAAATACATTCCAGCTCACAAAGTATGGCACCGAAATCAGGGTAACTGGTATTAAGCTCACAAGGTACGGATGAGATAAGTTGTGCTCCAATGACATTCATATTTGCGGTATTGACAGTTGGTGCAGTTGATATCCTCAACAAACATACATAATCCCCATTCTTGGAGCAATCCTCCTTCTCATCCTTTATGTATGTCCACTAAGGATGAATCTAAAACGAAAAAGCAGGTTAACATTAATATCTGGTCACAATTACTAGAAGAGACTGAAAATTTATGAAACAGAACACAGAATGAAAAGAAAACTCCAATGCCTGCAATTAAGATGCAACTGTGTTGATTACATCTGAAAATCTGAATACAAGTCTTATGAAATATAATTGCTACATCGGACCCAAGTAAGGAAAATGCAATTAGTATCGTCATCCTCTTAGAATGAAAGCCACTGATGAACTGCTGTGTAAAATATATGTGGTAGCATAGGTTTTTGCATACCCTTTCGTTCCAGGGTCTGCCCTGCAGGCTGTACACTCAATAAGCATTCACTTGAGCCACAACGTGTTGCATTTTCTTGCTAGGCTCAAGCTCATAGAGAGCACCATTTTCATTTTCCCACAACTTCAGTCTTGCAACTTCTCTTTCAATAGCATCTTCAATTTCTAACAATTTCTTTTGGCAAAGTTCTTTAGTACCAGCCTTGAGTTGACTTTTATCCAGAGTATTGAAGGCTATCCGTATCAAGCTATTATGCCTTACCAACTCTTTTTCACGTGAATATACATCTGGAAAAGCCCTTTCTTCATATGTCATTTTTCCTTTTCTCGCTTCATTCGTCCAACGTTTCAAAATGTATTGGACCCCTCAAAGCATGGGAACACAAAATTCCCTCTGACTCAAACATTCTACAGCTGCATTTAAGACCATTATTGGAAGTATCAAACTGCACAGAGAAAACACGAGAGTTGCCTTCTTCAGTAATCTGAAAGGTTGAGATTGGTCCGTTGGAAGCATTCTCCACCCATGTCATTGCAAGACAGTTAAGAAATTGTTTCTCAAAATAATTATTGATCCTATGTGTGTAAACTTGGGATGCATTAGTTAAAGTGGCACTTTTACTTACAGAAACTGAAGGTGCACCCTAGTTGCAGCAAAATTCTTCCGCTAGTTCATTTGATTGCATACTAGAAACAATATTATCAAAAACAAGCGCGAAATTGGTCAAACTAATTGATGCATCAGCTAAACCATCTAAAACAGAAATTGTGTTCTCATTTCTTTGAGAAGATTCAACCCCAGCGATGAAAGTATCTCCTGCAAATGCTGATGACCACTTTTGGCGAGCCTTATATAGAGACTTCAGCCAATCCTGACCCAACAACCACTATCTGGTATTTCACTTATCGATAGAACTTCTATATATATTTATATTGAACCAACAAGACTGATAACATTCTTTTACTAATCATTAAAATATTATACATTCAACCATGTCTGCGGAATCATTGCAAAATCAATCCGATTGCAGTCCCACACTATGAACCTCAATCGTTTGCCAATAGAATACCGAGTTTAAACACATATATAATCGTGTACCCAACCGATTCTTGCTGTGAGTGTATTCGAGATAAAATAGCATCCCATACCTTCAACTCTCGGATGTTGGCTTAGGAGGACCTCTCAAAATTGGAATGCTGCCTCCAAAATCAACTCTCGCCTTTGCATAACTCACATAGATAACTCGTGCATTCGGCGGCTGCCATACACAACAAATTGTTCTTGTTACATAAGAAAAATTCAAGAGTTTAGAATGAATACACAAGAGGAAACTAATATTTTTACCTTCCTATCCATAGCAGTGATAGCAGAAGCGGCTTCGTCTTGAGAAGCAAAGGTAACAAATCTGAATCCTTTGGATTTCTCCGTAACCTTATTGGTAACAATTCTAGCTGAAAAACCACAAAATTAAAAAAAAAATGATGAACATTGCTCAATGCGGTTCTGATATGGTTCCAGAGTAAGGAGGAGGAAGAAACGTAGGTGGATTGGAGAAGAAGAAAGAAGAGAGAGAGAGAGAGAATAATTCTGGTATGATTTTGATGATGATTGTGTACAGAACATTCTCCTCTCTATATGTGACATCCTAACGGAATTGCCACCTCAGCCAAAAAAAGACAAAAGAAAATAACAATCTCATCACATGACTTCAGCTAACCAAAACGACTCAATGAAAAGCAAAACGACAACTTAACCAAAACGACTCGATAGCAACACGAAACGACAATCCTCAATGTCCAATCTCGCGACATGCCATCTGGACACACGACAGGTTCAAGGGAAGCAACATGGAGTCAACCATAACTAACCAACCAACCACCTTCAATAAGTTGGCCGAACTGGGAAAACGCCTCCGACAGTTCGTCCTCAGCCGTGCAAAACGATAATCCTGAAACACAGAGGGGAATTAATCAAACATAGATAAAAACAGGTTTGGTTCAGACATTTCGACAAACAGGTAATGGAGATGGAAGTGGATAACTCCGACGAAGAGTGCAGTGGCTATGCCACGACAGGCAACGAAGAGAGCTGGAGGAAGAAGAAAAGAAGAAGAGATGAGTTTCTTCTTCTTGTTGCGACTTTCGTCAGCGACGCCATTCACTGATTGATTAGGAGAAGAAGCAGAGCGCGTTGCTAGAGAAAGTCGTAATTACAATAATTAATTAATATTTACGATAAAAAAGAAGGAAAGTAATAATCAGAGATAATTACTGTTACATGTTTGGGCCCAAATTAGCTCAACATCGCGAAATCTAACGGCTATAAAAGGCACATGGACTTCCAAAAGCAGGGGCAATTCCGTCAATTCAAGGACTCATGCTTGTCAATAAAGCTCCCGCCATGAGTCACCGACTGCTCTCTATAAATTGCAGACCCGAGAAAACGCAGAGTCGACGAGGCATTCGAGTTTATGCTCTGTTCTTGTTATTGTTTCTTCTTTTCTGAGTTTGATTGATTAGGGTTTCGTCAAGTTTTTTAATTCGGAACTTCTTTTAATTCATACCGATCAGAGCCAATGCTCGTTTTGGTTGCCTGCATGACTTAAAATTAGGGTTCCGAAAGCTTTGACAACTCGATAGCCCTAACCCTAACTTGTTGCTCTATGTTATATAGTCAAGTGAAAAAATGTTGGGCCTGCCAATAGATGCCTCGTCCTGTCCCTCTTGCCTAAAAAACTCCCAATGCTGTTTTTTTCGGTAAGTGATTTATCTCATGTCTCTCCCTATTGTTCTTCTTAATTGTTGCCTCGTATGTGTATGATTTGTTGGGTTATAATAGCCTCGGTGGTTGCCGTAATAGGGATTTGCTCTATTTTCGGTGGTTGCCTTTATAAGAATTTGCTCAATCTTATGTACCTTTTCTTTTCATTGTTCAGCGGTTGCCTTACTATACAAATTAATTATCGTTCCTGTCTCTCTGTCAATGGATGCCTTGTTCCTGTCCCTCTCGATAGTATAGTGGCTTCTTGTTTAATGGACTTTGCTGGGCTATAATAATCGCTGTTCAGTTGAAAAAAAAAAAGCTTTCGGTGTTGCCTTTATACTATCTTATGTGTCCAGTGGTGGCCTTATTATGCAAATTAATAATGATGAGATATGTGCTCTTTCTCTTGTCACTGTTCCTCAATGTCTTGTGCCTGTCCCTCTGAATAGTGGCTTCTTGTTTAATGGGCTATTATAGTTGTTGTTCAGTTGCCCAAAGCAGCTTTCGGTGGTTGCCTTTTGTCTTATGTGCCTCCTCTCTATATTTCAGTGGTTGCCTTGTCCCTGTCCCTCTCAATTGTATAGTGGCTTATTATTTAATGGGCTTCACTGGTGCTTAATGCACAAAAGGGAGCTAAGATGAATTAGTACTAGTAGTGCTTGATGCACAAAGGGAACTGAGATGAACTAGTACTATTGTTTTGTGCAGCCTATTAGACAACAATGCCCTGTGCCTCTTTATATTTATGTCATGCCCCTTTCTTTGAACTGTTGCCTTGCCTCATATAATGGGTGTATGGCTTAATGTGCTATAATAATAGCTGCTCAGTTGAAAAATAAAAAAGCGTTCGGTGGTTGCCTTTATACTGTCTAAGAGGCCTTTATACTGTCTAAGAGGCCTTAATACTTTCGGTGGTTGTCTTAATACTGTTCAGTGGTTGCCTTATTATACAAATTGAGAATGAAGACAGCTGTGCTCTTTTTCTTGTTACTGTTCCTCTCAATAGATGCCTTGTTGTTTAATGGGCTTCATGTGGCTTAATGCACAAGAGGAATTGAGATGAATGGTACTAGACTACTAGTGTCTTATGTGTAGCCTATTAGACAACAATGTTTTATCTTTCGCAGCCAAGTTGCCTAAAAAATTCACTGGTGCCTCCTCTCTATAAGAGATTTATCTCATGTCCCTCTGTTTTAATTGTTGCCTCATATGGTGTATATCTTAATGGGCTATGATAGCTGCTGTTCAGTTAACAACTTTCCGTGGTTGCCTTAATGCTGTCTTATGTGCCTCTTCTCTACAGTTCAGTGGTTGCTTTGTCCGTCCCTCTCAATGTTGGCTTGTTGTTTAATGGGCTTCACTGGTGCCTAATGCACGGAAAGGAACTAAGATGAATTAGTGCTAGTAGTTCTTAATGTAAGGGAACTTAGAGATTGTTTAATGGGCTTCACTAGTAGTACTATTGTTTTGTGCAGCCCATTAGATAACAATGCCTGGTGCCTGTTTTCAACAAGAGATTTATGTCACGTCCCTCTCTTTTAGTTGTTGCCTCTTATGGTGCATGGCTTAATGGGCTATAACAGTTCTTGTTCAGTTGCCCAAAACAACTTTCGGTCGGTGGTTGCCTTAATACTGTCTCATGTGTTTCCTTCTCTATAATTCAGTGTTTGCCTTGTCCCTGCCTCTGGCTTGTTGTTTAATGGGCTTCACTGCTGCCTAATGCACAAAAGGAGGTAGTGCTTAATGCACAAAAGAGAACCGAGATGAACTAGTCGTGATTAATGCACAAAGGGAACTGCGATGACTAGTACTATTGTTTTGTGCAGCCTATTAGACAACAATGCCCGGTGCCTCTTTTCAATAGGAGATTCCCTTTCTTTTAATTGTTGCCTCATATGGTGGGTTTTGGCTTAATGGGCTATAATAATCCCTGTTCAGTTAAAAAAAAACAAAGAGCTTTCGGTGGTTGCCTTAATGTTGTTTTATGTGCCTCTTCTCTATATAGTTGAGTGGTTGCCTTATTATACGAATTGATAATAAGGAGATCTGTGCTCTTACTCTCCTCTTAATAGATGCTTGTCCCTGTCCATCTCATTAGTGGCTTCTTCATGTTGGTTAATGCACAATAGTGGCTTGTTGTTTAATGGGTTTCATGTTGCTTAATGCACAAAAGGAACTGAGACGGATGGTGCTAGTATTTTGTGTAGCCTGTTAGACAACAATGCTTTTATCTTTCACAACCAGTTGCTTAAAAATATCAATGGCGCCTCTTTTCAATAAGAGATCCATCTCATGTCCTTCTCTATTAATTTTTGCCTCGTATGGTGTATGGCTTAATGGGCTATAATAGTTGCATAATAACTCTCACTGCTTTCTCTTTCCAATAAGATATTCATTTCATGTACCTCGCTTTTGATTTGTTGCCGCATGCCCATATGGTGTATGGGTTTAATGGGCTATGGTAGTCACTTTTTAGTTTCACAAAAAAACTTTCGGTTGTTGCCTTAATAAGTGTTTGCTCGTCTGATGTGCTTCTTTTCTCTATGGTTCAGTGGTTGCCTTATTATACAAATGGACCATGAGGAGATGCGTTCTCTTTCTCTTATCCATCCTTATCAGTAGATGCCTTGTCCCTCCCCTTCTCAATAGTGGCTTCTTGTTTGATGGGTTTAACTAGTGCTTAATGCACAAAAGGGAACCAAGATGAACTGGTACTAGTAGTGTTTTATGCGCAAAAAGGATGTGTTCTGTGTTGCCTAATAGAGAACAATGGTTTATCTCTTGCAGCCAAGTTGCTTAAAGAATTCTCATTGGTGACTCTTTTCAATGAGAGATTTTTCTCATACGGTGTATATGATTTAATGGCCTATAATAGTTGCAATTCAGTTGCACAAAAGAACTTTTGGTGGTTGCCTTTTTGAGAGTATGCTCTGTCTTGTGTGCATGTTCTCTCTATGGTTCTCGATGGTTGCCTTGTCACAAAAATTGATCAAGTATTTTCTTAATCTTGTCCCTGTCCCTTTTCAGTGGTGGCTTAATGCACAAAACGGAGCCAAGATTAATCAGTACTAGTAGTGCTTCATGCACAAAAGGGAACTGAATAAAGTGTTTTGTGTATCCTATTAGACAGAAATGTTCATCTTTTGCGGCCAAGTTGCTTCTTTAATAGGCAATATTAGTGTTGTCTTTCATTGCTGTTGTATGCAATGTAAATATTGTTTTCAAATTATGTTTTTAAAAGGAGTAGCTGATTTCAAGTATTCTGCAGTTGTGGTCTTTGCTGAATTTTTGCCAATTGTGGCCTGAGAAATTCTGTAATAAAATGAATGGGGTTGCCAAAGAGATTCATTTGTTTCTGCAATCCATCCTGATTTAAGTAAAATCATTGCTGGCTGGATTGGCACAGAAAAACTGGTTGAAATAAGAAAGGTATTCCTCTCTATTTGAACCTCTGCTAATTGACTTCTCATTGTCGAATTGAACATGTTTTTGAGTTGTTACTTTACACATGTATTTTCCTTGCAAAATGACTTGCTTTTTGTAAGTAAAAAGAACTTTCGGTGGCTGCCTTAATAAAAGCTTTGCTCTGTCTGGCGTCTCCCAATAGTTCAGTGGTTGCCTATTAGGCAATACGGCATTATCTTTTGCGGCCAAGTGACTTAAAAAATTCTCGTTGGTGCCAGTTTTTACTAAGAGATTCACCTCATGTCCCTCTCATCTTAATGGTTGCCTTGTATGGTGTATTATGGTATGGTGTTGGTTAGATGGACTGTTGTATTCGCTGTTCGGTTGCATTAAAAAGACTTCCGGTGGGTTCCTTGATAAGAATTGGCTCTGGCTTCTCTCTATAGTTCAGACTTCAGTGGTTGTATATTGTTCTGTGAGCAGAAATAGATGGTGTTAGGCACAACAATGCCAGCTCTGCTTGATGTTTCCTTAGAGTGTGCTGTGATTGACATTGTAAACTGATGTATGGCACTCGGACTAGAAACCTAATCAGTTGTGCAATGCTTTATAATTATGCATTTAAGTAAAACAAGGTTGTGCCTTGCTACTTCAATCGGCTATACAAGAGCTTAACGTGCTATAATATGGAAGGGAAGCAAAGATAAGTCCATGTGTTGGAGCATATCCCTATCAATTGGTACCTCAAATGGCTGATCAGTTTTGCTCTAATTTATAGTTATGTAAAACAATGTTATGGCTTCTTGTTTTACTATTATACAAGTGGTTAATATGCTACAATATGGAGTAGAAGCACAATGAGTCCATATCGTGAAGCCTTCTTGATAGTCAGCCTCAATTTTGTTGTTTGGTTTTCAAGTGCCAGTTTTACAAACTGATCTATGAAAAGATTTGTTCTCTCTCTCGTGTTCCTCTTAATAGATGCCTTATTATTTGATGAAAAGACAGTGTCTTGTTGTTTAATGGGGCTTTGTTGGTACTTAAAGCACAAAGGGATATAAGATTGCTCGACACACGAAGAGGAATATAGACAAACTAATATTACGAGTGTTTTGTGTAAGCCTATTGGACAACGAATCCCCTATTTTTCTTTGGCTAAGTTGCTTCATCGTTGCGCCTTTTTCTATAGGTTGATCAATGAAAGATTTAATTTCTTTTCTGTCCCTCACCCATCTCATGTCCATCTTCTGTTACTTGTTGCCAAAAACGTATCTTGTTTAATAGGCAATGCTAGTGTTGTTTTTCATTGCTGTCTTATGCCATGGAAATACGGTTTGCTATTATGTTGTTTTGAGCGGGACAAAAAACAGTGGTTTTCAAGCATTCAGCAGATAGTCTTTGCTGCAATATTGACAATTATGGCCTGTGAGGTGGATTTTAAATATTCGGAGGATGTAGGCTTTGCTGCAATATTGGCCAATTGTGGCCTGTGAAGTTCAAAAATAAAACAAATGGGGTTACACCAAGGAGATAAATTCGTTGCTGTTTTAAGTATAATCATTGTTGACTGGATTGACGCACAAGATTGGGTCTTGAAAACAGAAAAACTGCATGCAAGAAGGTAGATAAACTTCTGCTCTTTGACTTCTCATTGTCAAATTGAACATATTTTTGAGTTGTTTCTCTCATTGTCTGGTCCTTGTTGCCATCTTATGTTCCTCTCAGTTGTTGGCTTAGATTGTGGCTTCTTGTTTAATTGCATGTGCTTGATGCACAAATCGAGCTGACAATAAATTACCACTGGTCCTTGACACGAAGGAACTGAGATATCTTATGCTAGTGCCTTTTTTAGTCTAATCAACTGGAGA